>QLOK01000211.1:0-10685 GCA_003313805.1 Tricholoma flavovirens
TAGTTAGAATCTTCGTTTTTTGAATTTTGAATATGAAATTGTTTTTCCTTTTTTAAAAAAATAAAACTTGTAAATGATAGAAGAATGAAATTGATAAAGCAAAATTCAAATTTAAGGGAAAGGCTCAGTAGATCATCATGGCTGAAAAACCCTTTTGAGTCTTGCATGACCACACTAAATGTGATATCATGACTTATGAAAAAGAAAGAACAAAAGAAAATAAGTTCGAAGATAGAATTAAAAGAAAAGAAAGTTCAAAATCAAAGTTCGATATGGAAGATTGAGGGAGCTTGAATCTTCTTCGAGCTCGAAGTCAATATTATGAATGTTGTCATCGACTTCATTGGTTGTTCGAAGTTGTTTGAGGTGTTTCGGGTTGATATCAAGGAAGTTTGGGGGAAGGGGAATGGATGTTTGAGCGAGGTAGGGGAGAATTCGAAATGCTGCAACAGGTTGATGGAGTACTGATCCATTGAGTTTGCAGAGTATGTAGGCACCTCCATAGTTTTGAGTGATTACGATGAGGGGGCCTAGATATTGAGGTTGCATTTTTCAATTGAGGGATTTTTTTATCTGTGTGTTTCACATAAGACATAAGTACTAAGTCACCTTTATCAAAATTGTAGTCTCGAATAGTTCAAAGCACTTTGCAGCTTCGAGTCAAGCTGTATAGACTTTTTTCAAGGTCGTTCAATCATTTCTGTAGAGCGATAGCTCATTGTGTGATGAGATTGGTTGTCAATATTATCGAATTGGGAGGGGGTTGGAGATATGTTGCTTCGGAAATGTTGAGAGGGATGAGGGGATGAGCTCCTGTAACTGCAAAGTAGGGTGAACAGCCCATGCATTTTCAAATCATAACTTGTTCTGCCCAGAACACCGAATGTGTCCCAAGTGACCATTTTCCTTTGATACTGTCAACTGCCTTATATAGGGATTGTCGAACATTGAAGTGGGCTTGTTTGATGAGGCTGTTTGCTCATGAATTGTATCCCCTGATGCAAATATGTCGAATATGGTATTGTTGAGTGAGATATTCAAGGGCTGCTATAAATGTGGGGCCATTATCGGTGACGATTTCAGCTAGTGAGCCCCATCTGCAGATGATATCTTCAAAGATCCAATCACTGAGACTTTTCGCATTTTCTTTTCAAAGCATTCAAAATTTGGGGTAATAGATTAGGGAGCATCACCCCTGTACAATATATCGATAGCCACCAGAGGTGGGCATGTGCATTGTGTCGATGTAGATTTTCACAAAGAGGGGGCCTGGGGTTGTGACAGTAGGGGGAATGAGAAGATTTTGAGTTTGTTGAAGCTGGCAATAATGGGGCACAAGATGATCTTTGCTATGAAATCACTCATTGCCCTTTGATTCTGGTGGCCCAATATAAAAGCTGACATCACTTGGTTTATTCAAATGTGTGATATCATCATGGGCTGTGTGAATGATTTCGAGACGAGATTCTGGTGTTGGGACGATCTTGTGAGCTCCATGCAAATCCTTTCACCAGAGTTTTCCTGAATCTATGAAAAACTCAGTACAATATTGCAAAAAGGTAGCGTATTCTTCATTCAAAAAGTTCAAGGGTCATACCAAGTCTGCTAACCATTTTCAAACTCAAACTAAATGTGAATTGTCTTGTTTCACATTTTCCAATCAAGGAATATCATCATAAGTAATCAAAGTTTGTTTGAGGAGGTCTGGGGTGAGTGCAAATGTCGAATAAGGCATAGGGGAATAGGAAGGGTGAGTTACGACAGGATTTATTTGATGTATGAAGCCATGTAGTTGATCAATCCAGTCACCGAAGTCTTCTTCGTCATCTATGATACCATCTTCCAGCTGCAGTGGTCTTCGTGATAGACCATCGTGACCATGGTGAGTACCAGCAACATGCACTAATTCAAAATGGAATGTGAGGATCGCAACAATCCACCTATTGAGGGTAGCACTAGGTGCGATGTTGGGATTTGATAACATTCCTTTGATATATTGTGCATCGACTTCAACAATCAGATTTCAAACACCAATAAGATAAAATTGAAGAGCTGCAAGAGCTCAATACAACCCATATAGTTCAAGTTTCGGTTGCAAGAACCTCAACTCTCGTGAATTTAATATAATTGAGCTGAATCAATTGTAATAGTGTTTTCAAAGATTATCAGGGTCACGTTGGGCCAGTAGAAATCTGATCATGATGTTTGAGGTGTTGACCGATAGTATAACTGGTGCTCTCAATCAATAGTTGATGGCTTGAAGGGCTGGAGACTCAATGAGAGCCTTTTTGAGGTCTTCTTGCACTGCGATCTGCTTCGGACCAAATTCAAACAGTACATCTTTTTGAGTTAGAGCGATTAGTGGTGATGTGCACTGCGTGAAGTTTCAAATAAAGATGCGACAAACTCCTATCATCCCTATGAATGCCTTAACTTCAGTGAGAGTTCGACAAGGTCCCTATTTTCAAATCACATTGATGCGAGTGGGATCAACTGTTCAACCTTCAAAGTTACAAATATGTTCTAGAACTGTTATTTCAGGGACCAGGGTTCATCACGGGTCACACCATGGGTAAAATTTCACACACTGCACCCATACCTGTCAACACTGCACCTGCACCTGTCAACACCTGTCAACACCGCACCTGCACCTGTCAACACCACACCCACACCTGTCAACACCACACCCGCACCTGTCAACACTGCACCCATCCTAACACTGCACCCATCCTAACACCACACCCATCCTAACACCACAACTGTGGTGACAGGTTTTTACCATGGTCTATCATGAAACACTGCAGGTGTGACACCATATATATACACTGTGATATTTTTGCCATGTATTTGATGTGCTATATCATTAACCATCCTTTGTATTGTATAAGTATTGTATAATTCCTTGACTAACTTAACTATACCCTGGATACAATGCTTAGGTTTGGCTTAGGTTACTTATTGATTTACATTCATATGCAAAAAAGCCACCACTGTTCAAGATGAGCAACAGAGAGATTCATTTATCTATATAATACTATACAATACTAAAAAAAACTGTCTTGCTGTGAGTGAGACAGCGGGGGGTAAGGGGTGGTGGCATTCCTCCCCCATATTGTGGTACCTGTGTATTCCATCCATGTCCATGTCATCAGGTTGTGGTGACCACCTGGTAGCCATCCCAACTCCCTCCCTCTCCCCATTGCTCCCTGTTTCCACCCCATGAGCAGTTGCTCACAGCAGTGGACAGCGTGCTGCTGTGGTGGTGGTGGCACCCCTTGTTGTCATCATAGTCATTGTCATTGTCCTGCCATCCTGGTGGCTTCCTCCTCCATCATTTCGTCTCCCTTCCCCCTCATTGTCTCCCTTCCCCCCATTGTCTCCCTTCCCCCCCATTGTCTCCCTTCCCCCCATCATTTCGGCTTCCTCCTCCATTATTTCATTTCCCTCCCCTGTCTTTTCATTCTCCTCCCCTGTCTTTTCGTTTCCCTCCCCTGTCTTTTCATTCTCCTCCCCTGTCTTTCCGTTTCCCTCCCCCATATTTTCATTCTCCTCCCCCATTGTTTCATTTCCCTCCCCCATCTTTTCATTCTCCTCCCCATTGTTTCATTTCCCTCCCTCATTGTTTCGTTCCCATTGGCCCTTTGCCTACCCTGCTCGCAGCAGTGGGTATGGGTGTGGTGTCATCATTGTCAGCAGGTTTAGTTACTACCTAAAAAAGCCTGTTAGTAATAAAATAAGGAAACAAGAAAAAACTTGCCGATGGCCCAAGAGACATCAAATGATGTCTCTTGGGCCTTTTTTTGTTTGCTTTGCCTCCTCGTTGTGCCTCCCTCATCTCCCCAGCATTTTGGCATTCCATTGACCTTATCATGCCCTCACCATATTGAAGTTGCACCCATTCCCACCCCACAAGCAGCTGGTTGCAGTGGCAGTTGAGGGTGCTGCGGAGGTGGTGGTGATGGCAGTGGTGGTGGCTGTTGTTGTTGAGTCATTGTGAGTTAAAACCTGTAAGCAATGAAAATAAAGTTAGATGAATAAATGGAAACAAGATATGAATGAAGAACAACTTACCTGGGGCCCAAACAGCTTTTATCGTCATTTGGGCCCATTTCATGTGCTTTGTATTGCCGGAGTAGGACCTAAAAAACTGTTAGCTGTGAAATAAGAAAGTAAAAATACCTACAAACAATGATTTCATCGTGATGATCAATGTCTGGCATCTTCTGTGGCCAATGACTTAAATAACCATTGATACCTGTGACACCACCAAAATGGGTATGGTATGTCACAGGTATGGCATTTCAGCAACCGTACCTGTACCTGTCAAACCTGTGGGCCATTTACTGTGGGTTTACCCATACCCATGCTACACCCTATTGGGGACGCAAAGGAAGAGCTTATGACCTGAAAATGTTCCTCTGCAGTACTTTACTCACTGAATAACCCTATTGAGGTTTTTGAAGTGCTCTCAAACAAATCTTCAAATCATGGGATTCTCTGGAATAGTTTCATATCTGCCTCCAGCGAGCTGATATCGCGTCGTTGGGCCCTTGATTGGGACATCATTGATATATGGGATGGCGACTTTGGGAATTTTGGGTTGTAGGATATAGCTGACATCATCATGTAGGATTGGTACTGAGTTCATCCAACCCATCAGAAGGGTAATGAGTCAAAGTGCACCAAAGGGGGTCTGGAAAGTCATTAGGTCTCTCAAAGATTCAGCTACCTTTTGTTCATTGAATGCCACATAAAGATCGAGCATTCCACTGCATGCTCATCCACCAAATTGCTCTGCTAAGTGTTTGGGAATCAGGACGATGCCAGAGTGCTGAATGGTGACCTTATTGAGGGGTTCAAGACTGTGGACTGGTTGAAGCAATTTTCCATCTTTCTTGAGGACGAGGAACCAGCGCGATCAATATGAGGATTTCGAGGGCTCGTATGCACCAGCTTCGATCTTCTTTTTGATGATATCGCAAACTTCTTTGTAGATGCCAGGCGGTATTGGAATGTTTTGTTCGACCCATGGGGTGTGAGGAATTACTAGGAAGTCAATAGGAGGGAAGAAATCTTCTTGAAATGTCCCTCATTCTTTATTGTTCCATGCAAAGCCTGTTTCATGATTTCGGATAAAGTTGTGCATGAGTTTTCACTCTTCTGGCCAAAGAAAATTGCCAGGATGGTTTTTGTCAATTATCGCTTGTTGTTCGAGGGAATATTGAGGGGTGGGGATGAATGTCAGGGGATGGAAATCGAGTTTCAGGATGTTTTCGAGGGGATCACTGATGATATTTTGAATTATTCGAAATCAATTCAGGAGTTCAGTGATTAACTGGTCGAACTTTGAGTGTGACAGGCTTGTACTTCTTCTTTGATTGGATATAGGCTGGTAGGGAGTTGGTAATATTGTTGGAAGGGGGGTTTGAAGAAGTGTCTGAAGTATGTCACATTTGTTCGAGGTTGATTGAACTTGCTCAAAGTTGTTTGAATGTGTTCATCTGTAAATAGGAAAGCCATTGAGGCTTGTTTAAGAGTTGGATACTGGTCAGAAGCAGATAAATAGAGTTCTGAGAGAAAGGCAGCATGTGGGATAGAAAGCAAAGTTGTCAAGGAAGTGAAATCGGGGATTGCAGCAGCACATTCAATAAATATCAAAGAGTCAGAATGGTTGAAGGAAATCATGAATGCACACTGTTGGCCACTCAAAATCTCATCCTCTATTTGCGAAAAACCTCTCAAACGATCCTTCGACAATGGTTTGAGCAGGGGATCAAGGGGATGGTCATACTTTGAGTCGAGTTCAGATTGTGAATTGTTATAGTCTGGGCTTCATTTCGATAATTTCATATGATGCTCTCAGTGAGAACATCGGAGGGTCAGCCAAGTAGAATGTCATAGGCAAGGTCATGAACAATGTGGATCTGCATGTACAAAATTATCAAACCAAGATCACAAGGGACATTATGAGCTAAACCAAGTGTTTTATCTATACCACCATTTGCCAATTGCATTGGTAGATGAATTTTGGGATTGTATGCAAGGCTGGGTTTGTGGCAGACATCTTCCAACATGGTTATTATTGAGGATCCAGGATCGATGACACTCTCAATATTTCTTTCTCCATTAACATTCATGTATATCAACCTGATCCCATGTGATTCCTTTGTGATGATGAAGGGTTGTGTGATTTGACCTGGTTCGAGCAAACTGATGTATGTTTCATAGGGGTCAGGGATGACAATCAAACCATCCTTGAACATTTTCATCAAGGCCTGAGGGGCCTGTTGGACTTGTTTCAGGGTAATCTGTTCATGCCATTTAGTATGAACTTCGGGTGATAAAGAAAGAAGTTCTTCGGAGGTTAGAGTGACGAGGGGGGTTTTCATAGTGTGTGTGAAAATGTCCTGGGCAATTGAGTCCTTCTGAGTGGGGGCCTGAGTATTGTACGATGGACCATCTCAAGGTTTCAAACCACCCATGAAGTTTCATTCATGTGGTGGCAAATAGCTATTCTCTTTAATACCTGCGAAGGGGTGAATTGGGGGTTGTGAAGTTGTCAAGGGCTGGTTCGATGTGGTAGGGGTCAAGTTCAAGGTCAGGGAATTTGTTGAGGCTGAATTATCATTCGATGTCAAGGTCAATGTCAAATTTCGAGTGTTCAAGGGTACTGGTGGTTTGGGAATTTGCTCAATATGGGCTGAGGTAGTAGGGGCATGTGAGTTGGAGGGTCTGGTATAATGGGGAGGTTTTTATCAGTTTGATTAAACTGTTTACCACTTTGAAGTGCAAATATTTCCCATTCGAGGGCTGCAATATGATTTTTGGAATTGTTAGTCAATACTGAGATGGGATAAACACCTCTGGGGGATGGTGAGGAGACTGGTGATGGGGTGATACCACACATGAGTGAGGATGCAACCAAAGTTTCGGGGTTTCAACAATGCCATTCATTGATTTGATCTTTAATGAATTGACCAGGGATGTTTCGAGGCATGAATTGACCGTTAGGGAGTACTACCTTTCCCTCAGCATTCTTTTTACACTTTCCCTCATTAATGTAAGACTCACAAACCAGACATTTGCTAATGAAATGCCCAGAGTGCCCACAGAAAATACAAACCAAATTATTGAGGGTATCTGATCAGGGTGTGTTAGAAGTTCAAGGGCTCGAATTTAACTTCGAACCTGCCATAGTGGTGACAAGGGTGGCTGTGAACTTCTTGAGGATTGCTGTGAGGTCTTCCAATTTGATCTGAGGTGCTGATGTCGAGATTGTAGGTACTGAATTTGAGGTCAATGTTTGCAATGTTTGGGGCGATGTTGAATGCAAAGTGTTTGAACCTGCTAGAATGAACTTCACAGCTTTGTGCATATCATTGAGTGGGTAGGGGTTGTCTGGATAGTGGTCAGGGAATTTGAGTTCAAGCCTTCGAGCAGTTCATGTCCATAAACCGGGTTGGAAGCCTCAAACAAAGGCTCTGCTCTGTTCAGCCTCTGATATCCTGTTTTTAGTGTGCAAAAACTTCATGGTATTATAGAAAGCTTGAAAATATAACCCTAAATTGTTTGCATTGAAAATACCAACTCGACGTTGTTTGCTGACAAGTTTGTCCATGTCCAATATTGACCATTTGTGATCATCTTCTGAGCCAGGGTAGAGTTTGTGGATTGCAATGTGAAAGTTATTGAATGAGATGCTGGTTGCATACTCTGGAATTGATTCCCAAGTTTGGAAGTGTTGATATCGACATATTGACAGGTGTGCTTCTTCATGATATCGGAATTGGTGATGTTACATGCTCCAAAGAGCAATTCAAGTTTGTCGAAGTAGCGATGAAGTTCTCAAGGTTGGGTCAGATTGAACCTTGGAGTGGTGGAGTGACCATGTGCAGGCATCATCATGGTAGCAGCCATGATTTTCAAGGTCAATGTGAGTAGAGTAGAAGTGGATGGTTGTGGGGTGAAGGCTTTTAATCAAGGAATGTGCAATGAAACAAGAGGTAGTTTGGAGAATGTGTGCTTTGGTGAGGGGAATAGGCAGTGATGAGTCAATTGGCTTTCTGGAATAGGAATTAGAATATCTCCCAATTCATCAAGAGATGCGAAGGCTTGGCAAGTTTCATTTCAAAGTTTTCTTGCTGCTGTTGGCCTAAGCTGAGGAATTCCAGATGGTTTAGGTGATGAAATGATTTAGAAACCCCTCGCGGTGGGCTCCAAAATGATAATACTCAACCAGGAAACCCACACAAAACCCTACAAAAGGCTTTGTATGGTATAACATGGGTTAGAGGAAGGTAGCAAGGTGGTTCTAAACTTCAACAAGGTAAACCAAGGTTATACAAACTAAGAGTGAGAGATTTCAAGGATGTTTGATTGAAGCTCAAGGAAAGATCGAGGTTGCGATAAAAGTTCAAGATCGCGATAAAAGTTCAAGGTCTCAATAAAAGTTTGAGACATTCAAGGAATGGGTCGATATGTGAAGGAGGATGCAGACAATGTAGATGGGGGCTTTGATAGGTTAGGCCAAACATATTCTTGGCAAACAGCTTCTAGGGTTTTATTTAACCTGAAGTGTCCAGCCAGGACATGATAATGTTTGTACTGAAGGACTTTAAGCCTGAGGTCTAAGACATCAGGTATGAATATCCGATTGTTGAGCCGAAGTAGGCCACTTTCGTCAATGATCCATTTGGGATTATGAGGATTCGGGAATTGTTTGGCCAAAACAGGATCTTGAGATAAGGAAGAGCAAATGTCATTGTGGAGTTTCTCAACATCCATAATGATTGTGGATCGAATGATTGGAGTTGCTAAGTAAGTAGCATGTAATGAAGCTAATAATTGTTCTTGGGTGAAGATTGGTCAAAGGGTACTTGGGTTCACAAGGACAGAGTTGCTATTTCCCCCTTTGTGGTAGACATCCCAACATCTTGTTAATGCATTGGTTTTGCCCCCAACTTGCTGGGATGGAACTAAATGACCATATTAAACTGAGAGAGGTACTCAGACCAGTGTGCTTGGCGCTGTGTAAGGATTTTCGTAGTGGCAAAGTACTCCAAATTTTTGTGATCTGTGACCACATCAATTGGGGTGCTGCTACCTTTGAAATATTGATGCCAGTGTTTAACAGCCTCAAAAATCACAAGTAGCTCTTTGTTGTGAGTGTCATAACTAAGTTCAGCAGAATTAAAGGAGCGGGAGTGAAAAGCGATAGGGTGAATCTCACCATCAGTTGTGTGGTGGGAAATTATAGTGGCAAGAGCATAATCAGACACATCTGTCTCCAAGATCATTTTGGCATCAGGTATCCATTTAGTTAATACAGGCGCTTCTGTGAACTGATTTTTTTAAGAGCTGGAAAGCTTCACAGCATTTCTCATTGAAGTGCCAAGGGAAGCCCTTTTGGGTGAGTCGAGTGAGTGGAATGATGATGTCAGAATACCATTAAATAAACTGTTGATAGAAATTGCAGAATCCTAAAAAAGACTGAACATCCTTCACTCTTCAGGGTTCAGGCCAATCCATAATCATTTGAACTTTGTCTTTGGCCATACAAAGCCCATCAGTGGTGAGGATGAAGTCGAGGTATCCAACAGAATATTTGTGGAATTCACATTTTGGGGCAGCCACAAAAAGCCCATTTTTGCAAAGCCACTGTAATACTTCCTTGACATGAGCTTTGTGCTGGCTCATATCTTTGGAGTAGATTAATATATTGTCCAAGTAAATGATGACACAGACATCCAAGAGGTCACTGAAGATGTCATTCATAAAACACTGAAAAGCAGCAGGAGCATTAGTAAGCCCAAAGGGCATTACAAGCCATTCAAAAGAGCCATAGCAAGTGTGGAATGTTGTTTTCCATTCTTAGCCATCAGTGATTCAGATGAGGTGATAGGCATGCTGAAGGTCGATTTTGGTGAATATTTGGGCCTTCTTTGGTGCATTGAGAAGATCTGAAAGTAAAGGCAGTGGATAATGGTCTTTTTTTGTGATTCTATTGAGGCCACGATAATTGACACAAAATTGTAGGCTGCCATCTTTCTTTTTCACAAAGAGGATAGGCACATCATGGGGAGACTTGGAGGGCTGAATAAAACCTAAATTGACATGTTCTTCAATAAAGAGGCACAGAGTTTCCAACTCTGACTGAGAAAGGGAGTACATTCAGCTAGGAGGTATTGAACCTTCCTCCAAGTCAATTTTGAGGTCATAAGAATGGTGAGGAGGCAGGGCATCAGCTTTTCCTTTACTGAAGACATCTGTGAATTCATGGTATTCTTCAGGCACTGAAGGTAAGTCTGGAACTGCTCTAGTAGCAGACCTGCTGAAAGTGCCATTGGGAGTGATCTGAAGTTGAAATGCCACAGAACCAGGAAGTTTGCTAGCACATAGATATGCAGTGGCATTAATCAAGGAGACTAGAGGGGGGTTTGTGTGAGGTCAGGGGGTTTCGGGAGTTTCAGGAATGTGAGTAGGGCCAAGATTTGGTCCTATTTTGGGAACCAATGGTGTGTTCACAAGAGAGGGGTTTTGCAGCAGGGGTTCTGCTACCAGAGGAGACATTGGTGGTGCTGGATTTCTATGTTTAATGGAGCAGAAATTGATGTGGCCTGACACTGTGAGCCTGGTAGGGTATGAATTTCAGCTGTTTAAGTAACAAAATAGGAAATATCTAATAT
>QLOK01000214.1:0-19831 GCA_003313805.1 Tricholoma flavovirens
TACCCCGTGATTTCCAAGACGTGTAGGGCTTACATAGCGTGGGGTTCCATCACTGATAGAACCAAATAAACAACTAAACAGAGCAATTGTGCGTCTAGAAGCTTCTGGCCGCACCCGGGCCAATCTTTCAACTTGAAGTGTCCAATGCATTGCTTCACGTATGTCCTTAGTACTTGTTCTAGAATTTTCGTGCAACGCCTTCACTGTTCCTCAGAATTATAGATCTGATCTTGGGTTCGGAATCAGCAAAGATGAGAGGCTGGACCTTGGCTGGACCTTGACTTGAATGGCAAGTCTTGTCGTCTGTTGAAGCAATCAGCTGACAACTTGAATGAGCTCATGTTGCTGTGCAAGTTGTGGACTATAAGAAAGGCGTCTCAACCAGTCTCACATTCCCCAAGTTCAAGTTCTTCACTCATCACTAATCCTACAACACAATGTCATCTGTTTGGTACTACGAACCTTTCTACGATCTCGACCGCTTCCTCGATGAAACTCTTGGACGCAGTGATTCTGTTGGCCAGCGTCCGAGTCGCCGCCTCGACTCTGGCGAGAATGCTGCGGGAGCCGTCCGAGCCATCAAGCCCAGGTATGTCACAGGCATTATTATCGGTCTCACTACAATTATGTTGACAATCTGTCTTCAGAATGGACCTTCACGAGAACTCGGATAAAAACTCTGTAACGGCAACGTTCGAGTTGCCTGGGTTGAAGAAGGAGAACGTTACCATTGACGTTCACAATGGCCGTCTCTCGATTTCTGGGCAGTCCCAGATGTCTGAGGAACATGACGAGGGCGGGTATGCTGTTCGGGAGAGGAGGTACGGGAAGTTCTCTCGCACCTTGCAACTCCCTCAGGGCGTCAAGGTAGGTTCCTTCACACATGGATCAGTGTTCCTGGCGTTTGACGATATTCGTAGGAGAACGAGATCAAGGCGTCAATGGAGAATGGTGTTTTGTCGGTGACGTTCCCCAAGTCCGCTCCTGAGATGGCCCCGAAGAAAATTAATATTGCTTAAAAACTTGATTCGGCGGCCCGACGAAGAAGAACCTAATATACGAATAGGCCTTCGCTTGAATGGGTTTTTTGTACTTTTAGTCGTTTGAAGTTCTATGCAAATCATTTGTCCTTGATATAAATCGTGCCAAAATACACTCGTTGAAGTCTTTCCCGCTACTTTCAAGGATACGTATTTGGATGGTAGGGCAATATATCTGAGTTATCGATAGGCATTGATAGTGTAACGGTTAACATTGGGTCTTCCCATCCTAGATTGGCCTAGCTCCGGGTTCGACTCCCGGTCAATGCAACTTTTTAAATTTTATATTGATCTAATTCACAGTTTGACTTTGAAGGGTATAAAGCGGGCCATGACACCACTACAGACGAGTACGAAGGGTTGAAGGGGATATCTTTGTCTGCCATAAGTTGGGTACAATCATATTTACACCCAACCTCGTGCAGCACCTCTCCCCCCACCATGCCCTCTCTCCTTCTCAATCACAAACATCGCATCTCTCATAGTGATTGGTGTCCGCGTGTCCTCCTCCTCCCCACTTCCCTGTTGCGGGGTCGTCGTCTTCTTCGTAGGTATATACGGCCGTGCCCACGAACTACCCCCCGCCCCTAGTGCAGGAGTTGTGGTCGTCGCTGGCGTTGTTACCCCTCCACCAGCTGGTGTGGAACTCGTCGCTGCAGGAGCAGCAGCCTTCGGCTTCGTAGTTGGCGGTGCATTCGATGCGTTCATCCACGCGTACTTGCCACCTAAACCAGCCGCTTGGGTCGCCACAGCATTTGACATCTTTTTCCTCACGTCCTCAGACATGTTCCTTGCTGTCACGCCTGGACCTTCCTTCTTCCTTTTCTTCTTCGCACTACCCTCATCATCGTATCCTTCTCCGGCCATGGGATTCGCCACACCGTTCGCTTGCGCAGCGAGCGCCGCGGCATGTGCTGCAGCCATGTCCATGCGCTCCTTGCGCTCTCTCCGTACCCGCATCTCCTCCTCCCGTTCAACCTTCTCTATTGCTGCCAATTGCTTCGCAACATCACTCCGTACAACAATACTCCACATCGGCGAGCCGTCCTCATACAGCGATGCGGGCCTATCGAATTGGGTGTCCGTGCGGTGCCGTGAGGCGGCAATCATGGCTGTGACCAAATCTTGCAGCCGGTTTCGTAAGGCTAATGCAAGATAGTTGATGGAGTCATCGGGCATTTTGGTGACTTTGTGTTGGGATGCTATGGTGCGCATTGTGGCACCTAGAAACTGAGTGTTGAAGGACGGTTTTGGTGGTTGTTTTCGGCTGCGGTCTTCATAGGACCGGTAGGTTTGGTGCTGTTCATGTGATCGTTGTAGAGTTTCTTCCTCGGCCTGGGCAAGTCATTTCTAAGCCTTTCGTAACCATAATAATGAAAACATACCCGAAGATCGACGCCAGCGCTCCCAAGTGCATCATTTAAAGTGGCAATGTCTGACGTATCCATTCCTCCGCTGTTAGTTTGAGCAGTTGTCGGACGCTGTGCAACAGGTTGAGGGGCTGAGGCTGCTACAGGTGTAGTGTACGGTTGATAGTGTCCGTAGGTCGCCTGTGGATAATGAGACGCGTATGCTTGATAATGTTGATACGCCGTCGTCCTGTATTGGGAATGTTTCAACAAAGACCTGAGGTCTCGGATATGACAATATGTTTACGTGGGCTGTTGTTGCTGGAGCACTGGATCGATTGGGATTTCTGACAACCAAAAGAAAAATGGATCAACAACTTGTGCACGGAGTCTCTTACAGAATCAGCGTACGAGATGACGCTGCCCATTGTGGTGCTACATAGTTGGTCACTGGTGTTGGAGTCTGTGATGTTGACTGGGGCGTGTTTTCGGCTTCGCTCTTCATGCTGGGAGGCCAATGTAAGAATGGATTTGCGTACTGAAGACCGATAACACTGTACACGGTATAGTGCCGTTAAAAAAAAAAACAGGCGTGTCGCTCCAGGAACGGCGTTGAATTGGACACACGTGATCTCAGGCTCATACACGAGCCTCAGCTCTCGCTATTGTCGACGGCGACGAGCTCAAATCCACAGTCGGGGTTCTACGAACCGATAGGGAATGGTGTGTTCTCTATTCTTTACAGAGGCATCGTTCTGACTTATCTTAATGTACATAGACTGTATGCAACTTTTACTTGCGCGGTCAGTGCAAGTTTGGCGACAAATGTAGGAACGAACACCCTCCCAAACGACCGTTTGGAAGTGAGTCTTCTTCTTCCACTACTTGGGTTCTCAAAAGCTATAGATCACAGGTCAATCATGGTCGAACTCGAACAATACGAATGTACCATTACCATTTACGTCAGTGACACCCATTTTCTCTCCCCAGTCCTTGTTGTGAAGACCTCAATAGCACCGACACAATGACGACCGACCTTACACCACAATCGGATAAGCCAATATGGCCACTCTCATCTTATGGTGCTGCTAAACACGAACCTACTCTGCTGAAGGATTTGGATGAGTCACCAGAGGAGCTGCGAGTACGTGCAGTTGCAGCCATCCAAGCGGGAAATGTCAACGAATACGTGAATACTATAGAACTATCTCCGTCATGACTATAGACTCATGTGAAGTCATACAGATTACCTACGAGCACAACAAAATCGCTGCTGCTGAACAAGTATACAGTGTATGATTGTTCATCATTGAGATCTCCAAGATGTGGCTTATATCCAATAAACAACAGAACGCCCGTGACAATATCAAGGAAGCTTTCGAGCAAGCAGGACAGCAAAGTGGCCTTTCTGCTCTTTTTGCTGCACAGGCCAACACAACGAATGCGGGCAATCCATTCGGCAGTGGAACGTCAACATCAGCCCTTGGTACATCTTCTACCACTTCGGCATTTGGCAATACCACTTCTTCATCTGCCTTCGGCCAGCCCGCCTTTGGACAACCTGCTTTTGGCCAACCACAACCTACTCAACCTGTGTCCGCTTTTGGTCAACCGATGCCAACCGCATTTGGCCAGGCAACAACAACAGCTCCACCTTCTGTATTCGGGCAACCGCAGCCTACTTCAGTGTTTGGTCAGCCCACCCAACCCGCTTCGGCATTCGGTCAGACAACAGTGTCTGCCTTTGCACAACCCCAACAAGCCTCCGCGTTTGGCCAACCTTCGCAAGCACAATCTTCCCTAATCAAACCGGCGACTGGAGCATTTGGGGGGCTGACAGGTTCGGGGACGACCAATGTATTTGGAAGAGGCGGATTCTCAGCATTTTCAGGGCAGCCGTCTGGGTTCGGTGCCGGGGCTGGTGCAACTAACACCACTGCGTCGCAGCCAAACCCAGGGGGCTCCATTTTTGGCCAGTCTGCATTTGGGACCACCCCAGCAACAGCACCCACTCAATCATCGGTATTTGGTGCGCCAGCATCCATATCTGCTTTCAGTGCGCCATCGGCGTTTGGTGCTCCTGCCACCCAACAACCTGTGTCCGCATTTGACGGAGCTGCGTTTGGCACGCAATCCCAATCCGTTTCCGCGTTCAACACCCAAAGCAATACATTCTCCAATCTCGCCAATGCGGCATCTTCCACATTTGCATCCCAACCTGCTACCTCCGCATTCGGCGGATCCTCATCTACAACCCTCGACGTACCCAAGGTTGCTTCTACCTTCTCCGCCCAACCTATGTCAGCGTTCCCTATGGCCTCACCATCAACATCATCATCGTTCGCTGGCGCAGATAGTAATCATGGTAAAGAGAAAACAGCAATCGGTCCCCCAGATTTTACAAATGCCAAATCATGTTACCAGCCGGGTGTAACGCCGTACGACCAACAACTGCCGCCGAATTATATGGATGCAGTGCTACCCCCGTCGGTGTTGGAAGCGTTTAAAGGCCAGAAGTTCCAGTGGGGGAAGGTCCCAGAATGGGTGCCACCACTGGAGCTGAGATGAAACGCCTCTCAATTTAATGAGTTGTTTTGTATCATTAGTAGCGGTCGTCCTGATAGCAGTATCTTCGTTGTCAGCGTTATTATTTATAGTTCGTTAATTACTAGATGAATTGCTGAGAAGCAGAATAACCAGGATGGAAGAGAGCAGCCAACACGAATCACATAATGTGGATCGTAACCATTGAAAACATGGCCGCCAATGCAGTGGGGATCCCCTTTGTCTGATAAGATAACAAGCCATTTCCACGCACAATCCTTTAATATCAAGCTAACTAACAACTATTGCGTAGTGAAACCTACAAAACAGAGGAGTCGTTCCAGCGACAGAACTGTGATCACGAAGAAAGCAGTCCATTGCAGACTAATTCATATGGAGACTACAAGGGCCTCCTTAGATTGGTTCGATAACTGCAGATGAACGTTAACCAGATATCAAACGCGTTCTAACGGCCCTCACCTTGGAGGATCAGCTTTTGCGAACACGGAAATAGAAACTGTGACAGGATTCGGGTGTTACAAGACAAGGAAGATGAAGGTGGTCGGACACATGTGAAGATAGGTTGCGCAATAAAAACAAAGTCAATTCATTTTAGCGGCATCCGTCATCATGTCTCGCTTCATGGTGACTGCTCTATCCCCGGTGGTAAATCTGAACACGACTATTCCTCGCGCATGCGAGACAAGCATTGATTTCTGCAAGGTCGCTTGGATCTGTGAAATTTCTTCCTTTGAAGTTAGACGACGAATGGGGAATTTCTGGTTGAACTGGATCAACACACGCTGCAACTTCGTCGATGTGGAAGAGAGTGCGATGTCCAAATCTTCCCAGGCCTCAGAACGAGAAAGACACTTCCAATGTTTGGGGTGCGCCCTGCCCGTCAAAATAACATTGTCAGATCTTTCAATGCATGCATCAATGATATGTCCTTCAAATGGTCAATAACAGCAGGGAGTTCGCGATTGCTAGCCCGAGTAATGTCAAAGTTGGACGAAATGTAATGCTCAGAGAGGATGGTCAAATATTGCAACTGGCGAAGCTCGATTAGGGAGATGTTCTTCGATAGCGCTAGAACAGTGGAAGGTAAGGAAGCCGTTAGGAGTCTTGGTCGATATGACGGACGTACGGCGTCCTTCCTTACAAACCCACCAAAACCGTTCAAGGGTCTCGGCTGATGCATCGATTACATGATCAACAAAAGAAGAAAAGTATTGGTCGCCGCCATCCTCGAATGCGATGTGTTGAAGTTTGGGTAATACCAGCTGCACCCCTTCGATTTCTTTATTCCAGCCAACCTTCAACACTTCTAATTGCGGAAGCACGATTTGCTGGGGTTGTGCGCAATCGCTGCCAATGCTCCCTTCATGACTGACGCCAGCCCGCCAGAATGTCAAGTTCTTCACCGTAGAAACGAGATGGAGAACTGATGTCGGAAAATCTTCAAGATAATGAATGACGAGGGTGGTTAGAGTCGAGCTCTGGAAGGTTTTGACCAGTGCGGATCGCAGTTCAGATGATAGGTCATCCTTCCACTTCTTCACTGTTTGGTTGGTCCAAATGAATGTCTCGAGGCGAGGCATGGCCTCTAAGATGTCAGCCAGAATGGTGTTTGTGCAAAACCAGATCGTTACTTCTTCTACATCGTCAACGATATCCAACCAATCTTCCTCCGAATCTGAGTCTAACCGTGACCAGGTTGAGGTGTTTGTACTACGGTGCCAGTGATACTCGAGCTCCTTAGTAACGTCACTGATAATAATAGGGTACTTTCTAGCTTGGATAGAGACCTCGAACTTGCGTATATAGAACGAAATACTAGGTGTTGAAAATAGCAGCTGGTGTAAAAGGTTGGCTTCCTCGATAGTATCAACTCTGATAGAGGAGAATAGATATCTGCGGAGAGGTGCTCGGAACGATCGAGAGACCATCGAGAACTGGGTGAGAGCAAACTGGGGGCTGTCGTACCAGAGTTCATCGACAATCTTATCGATGATTTCTTGAGGGAAACAGGGATCTGGTTGCATTAGTTCAACGGAGGTGTTCAAGTGGCAGTTCAAGCGGAATTCTGACTGAAAAATTCTATTTCCTCGGGATATTCCGATCCATCTTGCTCTTACCCTCATGTCCCAAGCTGTTGGCAATGTGAGCTCTATCCGTGCATTTTTCTTCACGAATCTAACCCTTTGCTAGACCGCACTTGCATATGCCCGGGTCTGGCACCATGTCGATGCAACGGACCGTGTCCTCGGAAAACTTGCGGAGCGAATCGCGCTCGTATTAATGGGAAAGCATAAACCTATTTACGATCCCAGCGGTACATGTCCTGTTCATTGTTAGCTGAGAGGAACTGTTAACATGTAAATTAGTGGACTGTGGGGACTACGTGATTGTGACAAATTCCAGAAATGTCAAGGTCACAGGTCGGAAGGATGAGCAACTGCTGTACAGGAAGCACTCGATGTATCCAGGAGGGTTGAAGGAGACGCCATACAAGGATATGAAGTCGCGGAAGCCTGACGAGGTGAAGTCTACTCCGGAATTAATGATCTTTGTGTTGACGACTCTGCAGATTATTCGACATGCAGTGGCTGGCATGTTGCCCAAAAACAAACTGCGAGACCGACGCCTGGAAAGGCTCAAGATTTTTCCTTCATTCCACATGGGCGTGCTTGGCGGCAATATCTTACGAAGCTGGGATGACGGGACACTGCCACCTCATTGGAATCCCACAAAACCGACAACTACCATGAGCCTGAAAACGAACTGGAGGACTTCGAAGTCTTGCTAGTTTTTTTTCCGTCATACCTGATTGTCTATTTTAATATCCGTTCTTCGTAACACAAGTGCATCAACCCGCAGAATATGCACCGAGCACAATTCTACTCAGAGTCTCTAGGATCCTTTCTGTCATGCGGTTTCTCTTCGTTCATATCGCCCTCGGACTCACTCCCCCCTGAGGAGGCGTGCGTCCCTGGTGCGCTGTCGCTGTCATCGTCTCCCTCGGGGCGTTTGTCGGGATCCCGTCCGTATGCCTTTCTAACACTTTCTTCCCAACCTTCTGGGATCCTCACCTCGAGCATATCAGCCACATATTCTTGTAGCAACATGCCTTCCATCAGGCCGAGTAATTGTTAGCGTCGTGATGATCTCACAGACCAGATGTGTAACTTACCTATAGCCATCAATGCCGATCCGTCCAATACCTTATACATATCCTTTCTGTGAATCACTTTGCCAGCGCCTTTCACCCGCCCTCCTCTGCGCGGTCTCTTCGGATTCACCTCTTCTAATTGATTATCGTCTGGAGTTCCACGTAAAGAAGTGGATGGAGAATGTGCCTCTGTCTCTTCTTGCAGCCTCATTAGTTTATTCCGCTTTCTCTGTTGGCGAAACTCCCTCGATCCATTGAATAATTGGCCTCGTTCATTATAATACTTGCTTGCAAAATAGTGTATACACTTCAGCAAATCCTGGCGATGCGTAACACAAGAATTGAGAACTGAAGGTTGACAATCAAGAACGAACTGACGGAAGAAGGCAGCGGCGTGCCATCCGTGGGCGGTTGCGTTGCAAGAAATTCAAAATCGTGATAGAACTTTTGTCGCTTCGCTACAGACCGCCCGTTGCGTTTCCTTCTGTCAACTATCGCGTCTTTCTCTTTACCCTTTCTTTTGTTTATTCCGCGGTCCCCATTTCCCGAATCCTGGGACTCCAGATCCCCGAAATCAAAATGCTCTCCCTCTGGGGTTTCGTCTCGGACCTTTCTGTACTTCCTAACAGTATTCGAGCCTCCAGCATCACGCGCGAACCAATTTCCTCTCGAATCTTGTACAGATACTTTTGCTTTTCGAGGTCGGAGATTATGCGAGCTTTGGTTTACACGAGAGCCGTCTGGGTGTATGCGAAGACTCGTATAGTCATAGACAGTGCTGAGGCGGTGGCTAGACTCGTCCATAGTACTGTTTGCAAAGATTTGTTTCACAAGCACATTGGCATCCTTCTGACTTTGAATTTGTCCTACGTTCACTCAGCATGACCCTGGACATCTTTCAGATCGAGAAGGCGCTATTACGGGGCGCATGGGTCGCACAGTCAAAAAACGACCACTCTTTTCTCGCTGAAGCCGTTGTCGATGGTAGATTTCGCGATGCCCTTACTTCACCCTCTGCAGTAGACCTGTTCCAGATCAGATCGCCCATCCTCGATCAACCGCTTGATCAAGCGCTCAACATTCCCCTAGCGACAACAAGGGAAGAGGAAGTGACGCGATTGACTCTCGCTGTTGCTTGCCTACACGCATTTTTACAGGTAAACTGGACTGGTCCCGATCTTGATGTACGACCCCTGGAAGTGATTTCTTTAAACGCCGAATCATCCCTTTCCCTGAACGAAGATGCGCTGGACAAAAAAGCCATCTCAGAGCTCGCACATGGCGGCGAGCCAGCCTACCATCTCACAAAAGATGCGACGTTCCTTAGACTTGCTCAAATTTTGCTGGCACTTCCATATAATTATTGTCAAACAATTCCATGGTGGAAACTCCGTACGAGCTTGGTTCATCAGCGCGTGCTAGATGAATCGGTTCCACTCTCCACCCTTCATGGTTCTATTGAACCCGTCAAAACAATTTTCTCATCCGAAGCTGATTTGCTGGGAAGGCTGATCTTGGAACAAGGACTGTTGGAACATCAGTTCTCCCAGGACAAATCGGCGGCCGAACTATTCGCCCAGGCAGCGAAAACTACGGGTTTGCAATATCTGCTTACAGGTGCACTCGGAAAACGGACGAAATTCCAACAGACTGACCTGAGTCAACTTGTTCTGTTGGCGGAGAGCCATCTTGTAGCTGACGACCAAGCGTTGAAAAGCACAAACGACACAAAAAGCGACCTTTCTGAATCTAGTAATCGACACAAAGTCCCAGACTCATTAACACTCGACGATGATACATTGCTAGAGCAGACAGAATTCACGTCCTCTAACCTGGGAACCGACCGGCTAAGCCACATAGATGCTTCATCTCAACCACCCCTCCATCCCCTTGACCAATGCATTCTACTCGCCCTGTGTCTGAACGTAAAAAACACCTCACCGTCACATGGGCTCACCAACGAACAGATGGCGCCCTACGTTGCACGGGTTATATCCCACCCTAGAAATTGGTCTGTTCATACGATGGCTCTGTTACTTCGCTCTAGGCTAGAAGCGTCTCGCACTCGCACAGCCGAGCGGTCTACATTGCAGCTGCAAGCCTTGATTGACCAGATGCCCACTGCAGATTCCCCTCTTTCAGAACGGCTTTTGTACTTCCATTCTATTCCTCTACCAAGTAAGTGGGAAATGGAGCGGGAACTAGGAATGCGTTTCCTGAGCCTGGGGGTCGTACGGTCAGCACTTGAAATATTCGAACGGCTGGAGATGTGGGAGGAGGTCGTGAAATGTTGGGGGGCACTAGAAAGGCATGACAAGGCCATAACAATCGTAAGAGACTTACTAGAAGGCAGAAAGGCAGAAGCCGATGAAGTCTTATCTCGAGCAAAGGTAACGTCGGCTAACCACAAACAAATTCACGATGACACCCGTGAAGCGAAACTATGGTGTATCCTTGGGGATCTTGAGCCAGAGCATGCAGTCGACCACTATAAGCACGCTTGGACGTTATCAAAGGAAACATCGGGTCGAGCAATGCGGTCCCTCGGCGGATATTATTTCGCGCGGGGACAATTTGCTGACTCGATTGCCTGCCTTCAACGTGCGGTCGCAATTAACCCACTGTTATCACGATCATGGTTTATTCTCGGCTGTGCATGCATGCGAGAGGAACTGTGGGAGGAGGCCAAAAATGCCTTCAGCCGATGTGTAGCCATTGATGAAGAGGATGGCGAGAGCTGGAACAACCTCGCCAGCATGTATCTCCGAATGGGGACTGTAGGCGAGAAAGGGGACGAGAGCTCATCTCCCGATAATCAGGTATGAAGCACGCGTTTCCACGTGGTTGACACGCTAATCTGCAACCGGATACTCCAGATCGACCGAGAGATCGACGATCTGACAACCGGTGACAACGTCGTAAAAACCGTTCCCTTCTCTAACAAACTCCTTGCTTTCCGCGCGCTTAAGCATGGATTACGATTCAGTCACGACAATTGGCGTATGTGGTACAACTACATGATCGTTTCCATGAACGTCGGGGAACTGTTCGAGGCATCGCGCGCCCTGCGCCGCGTAGTCGAAGAGACTAGCGGCAAGGTCGGCGCTCAGTCAGTAGACGAAGACGTGCTAGAGCGTCTCGCTGATGCCGTCACGCGAGAACCAGCCAATCCAGAAGACGTGGTGGAAGGGAGCAATGCCACGAACGATGCTATGAACCTGAATCAAGGGCGGGGCCTGCTTAGGACCGTAATGAACCTCCTTGAGCACACTATCCTACCACGAGTTTCGTCGCCTAGAATATTCCGAGTGTATGCACGACTATTAACCTGGCAGGAAAGATGGGAGGAGGCATTGAAAGCGTATCTCGATGGGTACCGATGCAGTGCGGCAGGCACGATGGAGAAGGGTGAGAGTAACATCGAGAGGTGGCGCGAGGGTGTGAACGAGGTTTGTGAGATAGTTGATGTGCTGAGGAATTTTGGGCCCCGGGTGGACGGATGTAAATGGAGATTGCAAGGGCGTAGCCTCGTGCGGACATTCACCGGTCGTACGAGGGACTTTGAAGACGAACCAGAGTGGCATCGGCTGACCGAGTTGCAGGAGGAATTGCAAGAAGAATAACGGCTGGAAAGGTGTGGACCATCAGGATTCTGATACGCACTTTTCGCTAGTGATTAGGTTTGAGTAATGGTAATATGTGTGAGCGTAATGATGGAGAGGTGTGAAACAAGTAAAATTCGGGTGGAAAGGACTCGGGTGGGCGGGGCGGTGGGTTATGACACGTGGCTGGGAAGATCAGGGGACGCGTGTGTAGACCAGGCTGATTTGGGTGAAGAAAGAGAATATGTCCATATACTCATAGATTATAGTAGTGGAATCGTATCAATGGCTTGCAGTAAGTAAAATTAAATTGAATACTCAAGTAGAAGGATGTTCAGATCTCCCACGACAACCACTGGGACATCCGGTTCAGTAAGAGGGTTGTTAGGATTTCGGTAACTAGAGCAAGTCCAGACGCCTTAATGATCATGCGGGCAGGGAATCCATCATCGAGGTGGTTGTTGAACTCCCACACAGCCAAAGTCGTGCGGCCATCCACGCACTGATGGAGGAAGCCATTTTCAATCCGAGCCCAGACCATTTGATTTAATTCTAGCTGAGACTAACTTACCTCCATTCGATGTGGTGTGATCCTCCATTTATAACTCCTACCGCTCTGTGTCATGAAATATCGAGACCTGCAAAAGGCACAAAAACGACCGAGTTATCAGCGACAACGGTCCCAATAGCATGTGAGTGAGCGTATAACTTACGTGCTACCTTCCCGTTTCTGCTGCATGAGGTACTGCATACGTATTCCTGTGCCATTATTGCCGTATGCGACGTGCCCCGGCACGTGATTGGGCCCTAAGTAAAAGTAAGAGTTGTTGGGGCCCATGATATTGGGGTGCTGTTGAGTCCACCCCGCCTCCCGCGTAAGCCTGAAAACCTTGTTGTCTCCGGAAACCTGTGCGGTATATGGACAATTATACGCGAGAAACACTATCACAAGAGGTTGAGATGCACCTCTGCCCTGCATGACAGATATCAGCCAATATTGTGAGCAGCTCGAAAGATTATTAACAGCAGGGGAGAAAGACAAACATTGTAAACGCTGCGCGACCTTCGAGATCTTCAAACCTCGCAATGAAGGGGTTTAAACCTCGAGCAGAATTCCTGACCTCGAGCAGGACGCATGGACCAGACATAACTTCCTTTCCCTCAGTAAGTGATAGCGGTGAGAGATGAGGACGACGGAGCCAAAGAATTCAAAATCATCTCGTCGATCACAAAGATTACGTTCCGGTTTCCTAGGATGACATGGAAACCCGGAACGGAATGCAGTTGGTCTGTATTGTCACGTGGAGTGGGGTGTGTACGAGTATAGGTGTCGCGTGGCAGGCCACGTGGCGGAACTTATAATCTTATCAAATCAAGGACCCACCTGATGACCCTGACGTTGTCTCGTCCGTTGCTTCGCAGCAGCACCTCAAGAGGACAAGTGGGGAGAGGGAACGGAAATTGCTATCTAAAGGGAGGTCGGAAAGTGAAGGCAGGGCTGGCGAAGACAAAGGTGAAAGTGAACAGTGCAATCACATAATCAAGTGAAATGGCGAACTTCTTAGAGAAAAATGTATAAAGTTTGGAAACATCATAAATGAGGCTCTTCTCGCGATCATCTCGGGGTGAACCACGGCTACGGATTTGTGGCACGTTGTACATATGATATGAATATTGCAATAGTGCAGACATGGAAGAATTTTAGAGTCGAATACGTACGCATATTCGCGTAGGTTATGGGGGGTGATCTACGTGTGTCCTTCATGTACATACTGGGCTTCCTTCCATTATTGCTAGAAGCCTCGGTGAACAAGCGCCTACGTGGAGCTGGGGAGCGCTTACTGCTGATGACGGAATACCAAAACACACGCTATGCCCGAGGAAATATCAACCCTATCGTAAGCTAAGAGATCAGGTGTGAGGGAAACAGATGGGAAGGCACGTACCGGAGCGATGCAGGCACTCTCGAATAGGCCAGGTAGCAAAAAGTCAATCGTACACTGAATCACAGATGAAGGATTAGTCACAAACAGCCTCATACTTTAACACTTCATCTCACCATGCACAACGCCTACAAGACAAACCCTATAATCAGCCCTTCAGTACACTAGGCATTGTACTTCCTACTCACCGTAGAACAATGTCCAAACCAGTACAAATGTAAATATGTTATCCTGACCTGGGTTCACCAGTTCCCAAGTGCCTCCATGTACATATTTCCCCGGATTTCCTTTGCAGTTGATGCCATGTATGCAGGTGGATGTGAAAAGCGTCGATGCGAGGAATAGTGCGAACCCAAGCCAGTTTTCTAGACCTAGAATGCCAGCTGCAGCACCGGCAAAGCAGGAGGAGATAAACTTGACATTTGTTAAGAAGGAGTTGGCTTGAACGTTTGCGGGGTAAATAAGTTGAGCTGCAGCCTCAGCCGAGGTTGACATCTTCAAAGTCGTTGAGTTGAACGTTGAGCGTTCACGTCACCAGAAGAAGAAAAGCACGTGACTTGCTCAGAATGGGCATATGAGTTTAACTCAAATAGTGAGGTCAAAAAAATAAATATTTGCTTATGTAAACTTGAACTTTGCACTTAAGGTACAGTTGCGGACAGCCAAACACGACAATTTTGATATCTCTTGATCGGGATTTTTTGGCAGGAAACTAAGCTCAGAAATGGATTCAGCTCGTCAAAATACGTCGAAAAACATATCACCGAAGTTTTTCCCACGAGGTTTTAGGGTGGCCAAATTTTTTGGCTTCGCAAACAGATTTTTTCACTACCCATGTATGCTATATACGGAACATAGTTTAGTTCAACACAGCTTCAATGGACATCATGGCTGTCTGAGAGACCTGGTGATGTTGTTGCTGTTTCCTGACTGCCCATGCAGCTGCTTTTCCTGTCAGCCCTTTCCTGTAAGCACTCATAAAACACCAGGAGCGATTGATGAACCGTTGGATTACATTTGTTGGGCATGCATTGAGGTACTGCTGTGCAACTTCCTTGGCTTCTGCAAAGGAGTTTTTTGGAACCTCACGATAGCGGTACTTCACCCATCCCCAGTACTTGAATCTGAATTTGAGCACTTGAGCACCTGATATGTGTAATGAACTTACCATTTCAATGGGGTTGAGCTCACAATGGAATTTAGGCAAGAAAATGCATTCGTGCCCTGCCTCCTTGATTGTAGTCTCGAGCATTGATACTTGATTCATAAAGTCTTCTTGTTTACTGAGCAGGCGTGCCATGCAACAATCAGTATTTACAAATGGGCATACAGGTGAGCACTTGGCTCGCATGTCACTGACGTCAAAACTGCGTTCAGTGAGAACAAGTTCCAGGCCTTTTGGACTTCCATCTAAGAGTGTCATCTTTTGGATTTTACCTCGATGCTCAGCCACTGGGTTTGATTCTGGAATGACTGTGTCACGCTGTGTCCGCTGTTTTCCACCATCTGACTTGTTCATTTCTGAAGCTTTGAATGCATCAGGGCCAAGGGATGCATGAGCTGAGGATTGGTCGAATATGAAGAGGGCGATACAGTTTGGATGGGCACATTCAAAAACATGGATGGCGTGTTTGACTTGAGCAATCAATTGTTCAGTGTCCCACCATGCATCACCTTTTGATCCAGGATAGATAATTTTTTGAGCTTCATCAACAATGTTGCCATTAGTATCTTCAACAACAAGATGGCCTGTGATTGGGTTGATGAATTCTGAGACATGAATTAGTCGACCACGTCCTTTCTTCTGCAAGATTGTTTGTCCTTTAGCAAGCCATGCCTTCACTTTGTAATTGTTCACTGTAAGGCAGCTTTCATCGTGGAATTGAGTGATGATCTCTTTCTCTCCTGCCTTCAGAGTTGGAGGGACCTTTGTCAGTTCAGGGCCTTCAAACTTTGCCATTGCAGGAAGAAACACCTCTTGACAATACTTGACAACATCCTCACGCTCATGTCCATCCATATACACACCTTTTTGCAAAGTTGTCAAACACCAGCCAAGTTTTAGGAGCCATCGCCAAGCTGTTTGTTCAGATAGATTTCGGTTTAGCAAGATGTTGAGGGTGGGGAAGATTTCAGTGTTCAGGGCATGTTGAAAATGATGAGGGGTAACCTCGCCTGCAGATTGTGAAGTGAGCCATCCTCACGTGGCTGCTTTGACTCGCTCATCAAGAAGTAAGCAGCGTGCTCTCGCACCTCCACATTTCTCTTTAGGCAACTGTTCAAAGATCTGATAATGGCGAGCAAGGGCACGGACCTTTCGAGCAAAGTGCACACCTTCTCCTTCATGCCATTGGCAAGCAATCTCAAGACTTGCATCAATCCGACTGTATCCTTTAAGGCGAAGAGTGGCAAAGTTTCAGATGATAAGAAGTTGGTTGACCTGTGAGACTGGCAAGGATTTCGCTCCCTTGCCCATATCTTTCTTGATTTGGTCTCGTAAAGTGGTCCAGTCTCTAATTTCAACACCTGCATGGATGCAATCATCAACTTCATCCTTCCAAAGACCTTCTGGAGCTTCGTGATTTGCAGATGGAGGGATGGTATCCTCAACACTCTCCTTGCAGATTGCTGGTGGAATCTCCCTCTTGACACTCTCCTCACAAGGTACTTCCCCCTCACTGCTAGTGTCCTCGCAGATTGCAGGTGGAATTTCAATTTCCACACTCTCTTCATGGATTATGGGTGGGATTTCAACTTCCATGCTTTCCTCATGAATTGCAGGGGGAATCTCAACATCAACACTTTCTTGGCGTATCGATACTGGGTTGATGACAGCATTGCCATGACTTGGAGGTGACTTATCATGTGCTGCATCAATGCACTTCTCCCATTTCACAAACTTCACAAAACCATCCAGTGTTTTCTGATTGCGATTGGCTTTTTGATAATGTTGTTGGGTATGGCTTGATTTACTCATGATGTCGGGGCCCTTAACATAGACTTTTGGTCTTTCTGTTCCGGATCCATGGTCAGTTGTCATTTAAAATTAATGAATGTGATCTGTCACAACTGACCTGTCTTCTGCTTCTTCATTTTCATCAACTCAAGTAGGAGCCAAGTCTCATCTGATGGATCATCTCCTTCCTTCACAGCCAACTCATACATTGTTTTCTGCAGATCCTCGTCATCCCAATCTTCACACTCAGATAATACCTCAATCTCCAAGTCCGATTCATCTCCTGCATATTCTTCATTGAAAATGACTCGCACACTGTCAAGATGCATGCCCAAATCAGGTTTGGTCTCGTTTTGGGCATCTGACCAGTGAACAGGAGTGATGCCAGTGGCTACATGGGATCCACATGTCTCTGCGGGAATATTGTTGCTTGTGGGAGACTCTGTATCTAATGGAGGTGCTGTGTTGGTTTGATGTCGAAGTCCAGTGGTGTTTTGGATGTGTTTGGGAGGTCGGCCCCAAGCCATAATGCAACAGAACAGTGAAATCCCTTCACACTTGTTCAATATTTTGTGCCTTAATTTCAACATCAATTCCAATATACTCAATGTAATCATACTCAGCTCATTGAGGGCTCTCGATTGCACATTTTTTCATATTTTTCCCGAATTTTTTCAGGGGTGGCCAAATTTTTTGGGGTCAAAATCTAAATACATCACTAGACAAGAATCAGTTTGTACAAATGTCTTCATTAGGTCCTATATGTATAGTATGTTTTCACGGTTGTTACCTGCCCTGAATAGTAGATCCAGCTACTAAAATTTGATCAATCAAATTGTCGTGTTTGGCTGTCCGCAACTGTAGGTGTCACTCATTGTCAGCACCCTTATGTAAGCGGCTTAGTAAGCGCCAAGAGTGGCCAAATGTTGGATCTTGAAAACTTTTTGAAAAAAATTCAATGCAAAAGTGAAGTTTTGAAGTGAATTTAAGTTTTCAGTATATATATTTACTTAGAATTATAACCATACACTTCCCATTCTATAATTATCAAATGCTACTCACTCTAGACCCTCTATTTGACATGGTACAAGGCTGTGGCAGCTGTCCCTAAGTTACAAGTTAGGCAAAGCTCGTGACTGAAACACCACGTGTAGGTCACATGACATGGCCAAATGTTCCAAGATGAAAATTCTCAAACTCAAAAAATATGTTTAGAATAATGATAAATACCATTTAGAGTCAAAAAATAAAATAAAATATTGTGGACCTTTTCCCTCAATGGGGAAAAAAGAATTCTCAAAATATTTTTTCAGGGAGTTGACCATTAGGATCTACTCTATAATCCTCTGGACTCAAAAGTGTCAAAAGTCCAATGTGGTGGCAGTAATAAAGGGTGGCAAGCAACAACTATTTGCTTATGTAATGACATGCTGACAATGGGTGACGCCTACCTTAAGGTAGAACCCAGGGCAAAATCCAAGTACAATATGATTTCAGGGATGGGAAAAAAACCCTATTTGAGACATCCCAACACTGAACTGCAACCCACAACTACAATCAGCAAGAGGAAACCTAATTCTAGGGTATCCCCTCAGGCCCAGGCTCAATGAACTTGGACTATCAAAGAGATACATGATCTTGTGGAAAGAAAACTGAGGAAGCAACCTTGCTGGTTCTAGATAAAAATTACACTTGCCAATTTATGTATGAGAAGAAGGATGTCATTGGGACTGCTGCTACTCAGGCTGGCTCAGGCAAAACTTTGTTGTTCTGGATTGCTAGAAGCTCCCAGAGGTGTGGTGCCTTCACCTGCATTTGTTCCATTAGTACTATGTCAAAGTCTGCACAGTGCAGTGTTTGGCACTGAACTGTAAGCCTGTCATCAGGAAATTGGGGAGACTTTGATATTTCTAGTTAAATATGACAAATAGAACACAAAATGTTAAGAAATGGGATGTCAATAAATAAATTTATCTGTGTCACAACAGAAATTTAGCATTAGAACTATCATTAAAATTTTGGAGCAGAATTTTATTTCTCTGCCATTTAGTATCAATTTGTAGTGAGGCCAAGGGCCTAGATGGGTCACACTGTTCAACAAGTATGAATAATGTATAATTGCAGTGGTGTGTGTCTAGGCTAAGGTTTGGCTATTGTACAAATTAGGAAGGAGCTGGTTTTATAGGGACCAGCTTGGTCTGAATATAATAGGTACAAACATGATCCCCCTGGAGTTGGTGGGGATCACAACACTCTCCCCCTTTAGCTTCACCCAAGGGTGAAGGTAACCAAAGAAAAGATAAAGAAATCTTGTGAATACAAGGTAGAATCACAAAGGGAACTGAGTAATGCTCTGGGAACTCAGTTGTGTGGATGGAGTCAGCACCACTTGGCCCTGCGAGTGATGCATCATTATTGATGTGGATTGTGGAACCCTGAGTCCACATTGAAATATATGTGACATGTGAATTGAGTCATGCATTTTTTGTTGATGAGATCATTGAATAGATTGTTCCATAATGTGATGTGAATCACATATTTTATGTTGACATGAGTCAACATTCTTGCTCTTGACTTTCAATGAGGTCTATGCCTTTGTATGCCAGACTTGACATGCATCTTGGCAATGCATGTCCATTCTGTCAGACTTCCTGTAGAGGAAGTCATGGCTGTGCATTTGCAGCCTCACCTCAGTCTTGAGGTGAGTTTGATGAGACTTGGTGTTTCATCTTGGCAATGTTCTTTCTTGAGCATTCAAGTTCTCCAGCTGTGGTGCTTTCTGGCTTGCCCAACCTGCTGGTTGGACACTCTCACAACTGGACTAGGTAAGTCCAATTCTTTACCTCTGTTTAGAAGTGTTACTGATGAAGTTTTCAACTTCTTCTCAGCATTAAAGTTCTGGAATGAATGTTCTTGGGCAACTGCACTGCCACAGCATGGTTTTGACCATCTGGAATGATGAGAATGTGGTTGTTTGACCAACCATGATACTGCAGAGGGAGCAGCCATTTGGAGGCTAGGGCATCTGGAAATCAGCAGGGGTCTGGTATGACTAGACAGATTTGATCAATGATTAACACTCCGCCATCAGTAGATAAGATTTTATCTAGCCTTAGAACATCATCCAACACAGGCGACAATGGGTCAGCCACTGACACCTTTTCTGCCAGAATTGCAGTGAATGACAGGGGTCTGGTATGACTAGACAGATTTGATCAACAATTA
>QLOK01000234.1:0-43666 GCA_003313805.1 Tricholoma flavovirens
AGGAGGAGTTGTTGTTGACATTGTTGCTTACATAAAGGGGGCTGTTCCTAGCTTCCCCTATCTTAGGCTTCCAAGCATGAAGAATGAATTTGTTCATTTAGTTACCTTTTGATGCAATGCATGGGCCTGTCCATTATAGTCAATAGTAGTATTGACATGGCCCATGGGCCCATCCACTATACAGTCTATTGCAGTATTGCCATGACCCATGGGCCCATCCATTATACAATCCACTTACCATATTGACTAACATGGGCCACCATTATAGATGGTCTCCTACCATACTCATATATTACATGGGCTGATCCATCATCCATGATCACTTGTTTGTTGAATGACCCCTGGGCCCACATATAACAGATGATCTATAGCCATACTCATATCACTGATGAGCCCATCCTATTTACATGAACTTACACCCACCAGGTGAGCCCACTCATTTACTATGGTCTATTATCATCTGTGGGCCCACATTAGCTGGACCATTAAAAACAGCTTAAAGCCACCATTAGTTGGTCCATTTGTAATGGGTGAAATACACTGAAGGTGCTGCTTCGAGAATGGCAGAGCTGGTTGGTACCTTCCATTTGTGGATGCTTTGACACATTGTTGATCTTCTATCTTCTCACCAGTGTTGGATCACCAGCAATGCAATCCTGCTGTCCCTGAGGGTTGTCATTGTTGCACTCTTCCCATTTCTTTGCTGTGACCTTCATAACCCAACATCCTTCAACTCCTTTAAAGTCTTGCCTCAAAAGTCTGATTGACTCCCATCTCAGTCACAGTTGGCACTATGGTACAAGATGGTAGGCGAGGATTGCCAGCTATGAGAGGCATTAGACAATCAGCAGGAGAAGGCAACAGCTGCTCAATATGGCTGGGCTCACCTCCATGATCTTGGACCAATGCTCATCATGCCAAATGAGGTGCTCACCTGCATCATCAATTGTGCACACTACCGCAAGATCAATTCAACCTCTGAGCTGAAAAATGAAACCCAATTGGATGAGATTGAGCAGTGTGGGGATGAGGTATTAGAGATCATTCAACATTTACATCCCCAGGCATCTGTAGCATCTCCCCTAACTACCACTCTGATGAGGACACTTCTCACTCCAATGTGCCTGTCAACAGCTGCTTTGAATCTTGCATCTCCAAGTCTATCATCATCGAAAACTACTGCCAAACCAGTGAGCCACTCAAAGAGTAGATGTAGTACTTGTGGGTTAGTGGGACATAATGGTAAGTTTGTGTTTGGTCTTTCAATGGAGGTCATTATACTCAGACCATTGATTTGGTACAGCATGCAATCAGATCTGTAAAGGATATCCTGGTCAGCTGGTCTCATCGACTTCCAAGGAGAATGCGAATGCTATTCCTGAAGCTTCTTCAAATTGAACACCATATGTATTCAGTAATTATATACTCAGGTATCTGATATCTAGATCTCAGTGCTAATGTGTCTGATCAGAGTTCTCCGATGATACCCTCTGCTACTGCTGTATCATGATCCTCAATACTTTCACCAGTCCTGGTGGTTTCAGACGACAGTAGGAGCAGCCCTTTATTCACCATATCTGGAATATTATAAACACTTTCTCATCCTGGTGTAATTTTATGTGCATTTTGCTCTCTCAGATTTTGCTGAACTTCCTCAAGAGTCTTTGCCATGTTGGGATCTGTGTGGGCTCTAGTTAGATGAGTGAGTGAGAAGTTCTTCTCAATGGTGATACAGGCATCTTGGTATGTCTGAACAAGCAGGGATTCTTTGATGATGCACTGGACAGTCTGATTTGGCCTACTACCACCATGTTTGACCTAGTAAGATCTGAGGTTAATGTTGCATGTCTTGTCAACTGACTGCACCTTTGTTTAGAGGTTGTGGAGTTCAATGACCCAGTCTACACTGTGAAATTGACCAGGTTTTCCTATTGGGTTGACTAGCATATGATATCAAATGGCATGTCTATTCTTCCACATAAGGCTGGGACTTTAAGGAGCTGATGGTGAAGCACGCACCTCAATCCACTTGGGTATATGTACAAAATGAACATTCAAAAGAAAATTTATGATGTGAGTTGCATACTTATGCTTTACTGTGGCTCAAAAAATGAAGATCCATGAAATCAGGCATGTTTCCACACAACTGATATCACCAGGGTTCATCCTGTGACAAAATTCTTTGTGTAGAAGACAGTATTTGTTGAGAAGCAACGCATTCTCATATTGTTGATCTTGTTGTGCTTTGGGTTGATTTCGCAACCGCTCCATCCTGCTATCTGCAACATAGTGTGTCACTAGCCAGTTTGCTATATTCTTCAAGTCTTCCAGACTTGGTTTCAAGGTGGCAATTTTTTTGAGTGATGTATGTTCTGGATTTCTCTGTGCAGCCTCCACCCTCCAACAATCAATACACCTACTAATACCTGAGTGTCTAATCACCTGATGCATTCAGCAGAATCCAGATTTCAAGGAGATGATTCCTGTTTCCTTTGGGTGTAGTTTTGAGATATCTCACATCAGGCAGGTGTCATCTAATCTTGCATCTGTTGGCTGGATAAAAATGTGCCAGATAGCACTGCACAGGCCATCTTGATGAGAAATAGACCAGGAATGAATACAGCAAATTGAAACTGGTTCCATGGGGAGTCCTTGATTGACCATCACAGTTGAATGCTGAGGATTCAATCACCTGTCCCTAGATCCCCATGAAGTAGTAGAACATGCTCCAAGAGGTCTGTAACATCAAAGTGCTCATCAGGATTAGGGCTGCACACCGTACTGTCTGATGGGTACGGCCATACAATTGACAGTCAGAGGATGGGTATGGTCCAACTGTCCACCATCTGTAGTGTTTGGTTCGAAGGACCCCTAATGGCTATGGACGGGTATGGGTACAGCCATTGTATGGGTCATCTATGGTAGACGGTGGGTGAAATAAAACTTAATATTTGATTTTCATGAGCCACACCAATCTCTGTAGCTGTAGGAAGCCCCTGCTGCGCAGCAACAAGCTACTGTTTGCTGTTTGGCTGCACAGGGGCTGCACAGGGGAGGTGGTGAACAGGCAAGACTCGATGGGAGTGTGGTCTGAAGTGGTCAAGCAACAGAGAGGACAAAACACTCCCCCTCGCAAAGAGAGCGAGAGGCAGCGTGGCTGGCAAGAGAAAAAGGTCCTGTCCATCCTTCTCATAATGGGTGACATAAAGTCAAAGCCAGAGTAGGGGTGGATAGGGGTGGAGACCTGGTGCAGAATGTGGAGGTGGACTTGGTGCTGCTGGTATAGGTGGTGTGGAGGTGATGGGGTTAGGGTTAGATCTGGATCATTATACCACACAATTTTCGATGCATCGAGTAGTTGGCCATCAGGTCCTAGAGCAGGCTGATCTGCCATACTGAGACGACAGTTCTGAGCTTCGAGTTGTTTCCATGAGCATTTTATCTTGTCTTGACCTCACAATGAAAAATTTCCTTGGCAACACTGTGAGCCTGTCTTGATTTTTGTTCCAATTACCGTGGATGCCCCTGTGTTAGCTTCATGTCTCGGAGATCAATGACAAAGACAAAAACCATGGTTATCGACACTGTTGCATTGAAATGCGATTGAAATGTACTCCATGTACATTTCTTGAGTCATCAATGGCCAGCCGAGCGTGAGTGCTATCCCAGGCTTGACATCGTCACCGAATAGAATCAGGGCTCAAGAAAATGAAGGGACACTAATTACATGCATAAGGAAATCTGAAAGAACAAGATATATTAAAATGGGATGGTGGTATGGCTAGTATGTGCTTTGCATGGTGTTCAATGGCAACAGTGCGAGTTGTGTGTCGTTTGATCATCTACTAGTAGTCTGTGGTGTGTTGATACGAAAAAAATTAAAGTTTGCTTGGAGATTCCTGTCCAATGCTATCTAATCCTGTTGACGGCCGTACCTTGGATGGTATTGGACAGGTATTGTCCATCCCGTCCACCATCCATCTACATAGTTGCAAAGAGCTGTAATGGTACAGGTATGGCGACTGTACTACGGGTCCATCTATCCCGTACTGTACGGTCACGGTGTGCAGCCCTAATCAGGATCATTAGGATCTCCAACACTGCCTTGTTCTGCAAGATTCTGTATGGTGCTGATGTTTCCTGGGATGGTTGAGTTTGAAAATTCCATAGCACATGCAGGTATTATTTTTGTCTTGATAACTGGAATCCATTCAATTTCCTCAGGCTCACCAAGCTCCATGCAGAACTGTGAAAAATATTTAGGACCATGATGGTGAAGGTCATGAAGAAATTTCCAGGCATTGAATCGGTCATGGCAGATTAATCCCATGGGATGCACCACTTCAGAATGAAGTGTGAGAAGCTTCTTCCATGTTTTTTCCTCCTGAAGATCTGAAGGATTGGCCTTGGGATTGAGTTGAGATTTTTTCCATAGCTCATCTGAGCATTTCATGTCATCAGGGGTAACACCATGTTGAAGAGGGAAAAGCAGGGCAGATGTTAGGTGCTTCAGGGTGTCTGTTGATTGTTCTGCAGTTGGCATGGATGTTTTTAGATCAACATCAAAATTATTGTATGCATATGAGGCAAGTAGAGTTTGTCTGAGCTGTTGGATGGCCACAGCTGATTTGGTTGACAGTGATGTTATTGCATGATGAATTGTGTTGACTGAAATAGTTATTCCAAGATGTGCAAGGGCTTCAATTACCTTTTCAGGTGTGCTGCAAGAGTGTAAGAAAGTTCCTATGATGCTCTCCAATGCATTTGTTTGTGAATTGGTGCTTTGCATCATGATGCTAAGTATAACAACTTTTTTCTGTTCAGCCCCACACATAGTAGTTAATTTGTGGTGTACTAGATGCTAATCCGACATGGGAAAAAGCATGTACCATACAAGTGCAATGATCAGTCAAAGCACCAAACAAAGCCCATACTGAACAAGTGGGCTGAGAATATGATTATTACTGGTATGGTATGGACTTTGGCAATGTTTCAACATTATCTTCGGAGACTGCTGACTGATTCCAAATAGTGATCTAGTGATGGCATCAGACTGGCTCTCATAAAAGTCCAGTTTCACCACTGGCCATGCACTGACCCCTGTGCCCCATGTCACATGATTATGGAGGTGGCAACCAGATCATTGTGAAGTGTATCCCCATATTGATCACCCACCTGTTCAAAGTCACATCTGCTGACTAAGCATGGTCAGTCTGGACAGGCCCAGAGCAAGCCTCATATCCAGCATGTTCCTCACATGTGATAGACTCTCCCTCAGCAACCTAAGTTGGGTAGAGATGACCAGTCAAACAGATCATCCTGCATGATCTATATTAGAGCAGTTAGGACAGCAGTAAAGCCCTCTGATGAGCCCCTTCACAAGGGCAAAACTGCCTAAGTCCCAGCTCTAAGGGTTCAAAAAACCCCTAGACTGCATAAAAGGACTGGGTTAAGACATGGAGTGACTAGTAGCAAGTAGTGATTTGTGAATATATTAGATGCTGCTTGCAACACTTTAGTTACTGGAGCATAAGATAGCATAAGGTAGTGGCAGCCACAGTTATCATACTAAATGAATCGGCTGAGATGACTAGTACCAGCTGCATATAATGTACACAACAGGCTGGCTGAACCCTGAAACTGTTAGCTGTACATTGTACAGAACAGAATGGCTGAGATTGATTATTACCACTTGCACATTGTATGCAGTGAACCAGTTGAACCCCAGTCTAGCTGTACATTGTACACAACAAGTCAGCTGAGGTTAGTAATTCTTACCTGCACATTTTACACAACTGGCTAATTGAGCCTTGCCATGATTTCACTTAAAAACTTTGGCCACTTATTTGAAATTCACTGTGGCTAAGCTATTCAACTACTTGACTAATTACACTAGCAGGATCTGGTTGTGGCCCACTTACAATTCAAAACTTCGGCCACTTTATTGAAAATTATGGCCAAGTGATTCAACTACTTGACACTGTAAAGGAAACCCCAACACAACTGCCATGCAATTCATAACATCGGCCGCTTTTTTAAAATCATGGCTAAGCTATTCAACTACATGACACTGTAAAGGGAACATCAGCAAACCCTGGGTCATGCCATAGCACCATAGTAAGCTATAGATGACATAGTGAGTTATAGAGCACCATAGTATTGTAGTCACCATAGTCACCATAGCACTGTAGAACCTGTAGACACCATAGCAATCTATAGACTCTATAGGGAGGGGTAGTGTGTAGTTCATAGTAGACAAGCTTTCAATATTTGCAGTGAAGTACCAGGGAATACTTATAAATCATGATTCATGTAAAATAAAGAAGTATTATATATTATTCAAATACATATATTAAAAACCTCATTCGCACAAGATGGAGGCAGGAATGGGGCAACAACAATAGTTTTTTTTTAAAAAGGAAAAAAAGTCCCCTCACCCACGCACAATGCAGGAAGGAAGGGCAACAATATTAATTAAAAATGAGAAGGAAATACAAAACCTCCCCACACAAAATGGGGGGGAGGGGGGACATGGCATTGTCGTTGTGCTTGGCGTCCATTCATGGGCTGTTGTTGGTGTCCTCACCTCCTCTGCACCCTCATCCCAGTCCCCATCCCCATTTCCACCCCATGAGCAGTTGCTCGTGGCAGCGGTTGGGGGTGCCATGGTGATAGCCGTTGTTGTGGTTGTGGTTGTGGTTGTGATCATCGTCATCATCATTGTCATGGTTGTCATGGTTGTGGTTGTTGTGGTTGTGGTTGTGGTTGTGGTTGTGGTGGTTGTCGTCATCATTGTTGTAGTTGTCTCATGGTAAATAACATAGATAGAACCTAAAAAAAGCAAATGAAAACAGTAGTTAGTTGAAAACAAAGGAAAGAACTTGAAAAAAAAAACTTAGGGCCCAAATGATATCTGTCATCGTTTGGGCAAGTAATGAAGTTGCAATGACTCGGACGTGTAAGTCAGTTCAAACTCCGCTGAAAGTTGAACACGTTACCAAACACAATACAAACAAATCACAAAATATTTGTTGCTCTCGACCTTCTCCCCTGATTGTCTCCTCTACCTCCAACCCCAACCACCTCCCACATCCATCAAGTGTTGTCAATGCTGCTCTGATGCTGTTCCATCAACGCCAAGCGACAAGACACATGGCCACAAAATTGCCACATCACGAGCAGTTTAGGATGTTGACAACTGTCAACGGTCCCTCAACACACTGTAACTTAAGTATTTTTATTCTTTTTATTCTTCTTTTTCAGCAGCTAACCATTTTTTTGATTTTAGATTGTACTCTACAGGTGACGACCTCAACAACAAAATATGCATGACATGCCCACGACTACCCAATCCCCCTCCCCATTCAAATGGATGTGAGGATGTGGACACAGGCTAGAAATGTGCAGAGGGAATTTGGGAGACCCCAGGAGGGGGATACCTGCTTGGTAAGCACCCAGTGAACCCCATAAGCATGCCATGTCACTGACGTGCTCAAACCCCCCGAAACAGAAAATGCCAATCCACCACCCATTCCCACCGCTGCAAGCACCTGCTTGCAGGTTGGGTAGGGTGAGTGGATGATGGTGGCTACAGATGACAATGAGGAATGAGCACCAGGGCCCCCACCATGATGATCCACTGACAATGCCAGTGCCGATGCCGACACCAGCACACCCAGATGACAGGAAACTACCCTGCAGGCCCCAGCACCATGACACACCGCCCACCTCCAGCCCCACAAGCAGTTGCTCTTGGGGTGGATGACTGGTGGAACGATGCTGGTGACGACAATGCGCACCCACAACGCCAGGACCGCCTGGTGATGACGAATGACGGCTGACAGAGCACCTCCATGCCGATGAGCTACAATGCGCCTGGGTACTGCGTGCATGCCAGGTAAGCACAAAATGCCCCAACACTGCCACCTGATCACTAACCACCACTCTCGGGAAACACTGCTGCCCCAATAGCAGGACGGCATAACAAGACCCACCATCAAGGATCCAACTGCCCAAGGTCGCGCCACAACAACAATGAAATGATAACGAAACGACAGGAACGTGCAGGAAGCACCAACGACGGACAAATGGACGATGAACAACAACGGCACCACCAGCAAGGACAGCACTAAACTACAAGGAAGAGGGATATTGCTCAGGCTGTTAATGCGATGGCATGTAGACCATTAGTGTAATTATGTACCATGTAGTTGTCATACTCTGTAATTATATAGCTGGTGAATATAGTATTTATTTCTAGAAGTGTCCTCAAGAGAATATCTACCTCTATAGCTACTAGCAGTGTGAGGCTACTGACTTCCTGAGGCTACCATAGTCTACCACAGACTACTATAGGACTATCATATACCCACCAGAGTATAGGATGCTGCTACAGACTATAGTATACTACAGCAGACTACAAGCTGACTATGTAGCACTATGTAGCACTACAGAGAACATATAGGTTGCTATGGCCACTATGGCCTCTATGGATGGCTATGGGATCTATATAGTACTACTATAGACCTGTGTAGATGGCCCAGGGTTTGCTGATGAACCCCAACACAACTGCCACCCAATTCAAAACTTCAGCCACTTTTTTTAAAATCATGGCCAAGTTATTCAACTACTTGACACTGTAAAGGGAACCTCAACATGGTTGCCACCCAATTCAAAATGTCAGCCACTTTATTTGAATTCAGGGCCAAGCAATTAAACTACTTGACACTGTAAAGGGAGCCCCAACATGGCTACCACCCAATTCAAAACTTCAGCCACTTTAAAAATAATCATGGTCAAGCTATTCAACTACTTGACACTGTAAAGGGAACCCCAACATGGCTGCCACCCAATTCAAAACTCTGGCTGCATTTTTTCAATTAATAATTAGAGAGCAATTTTCCTAGGTAGGGAACATGAAAACAAACTTGTAGACCACATGAATTTGAAAAAGAGGCCAAAAGTTTGAAATTTAAATAATCACTATATTCTGCCAGTATAGTAACTAGGAGTTCAGACCATCCAGTTGCTGAATAGCTTGGCCATGATTTTGAAAAAGTGGCCAAAGTTTTGAATTGGGTGGCAGCTGTGTTGGGGTTCCATTTACAGTGCCACCCAATTTGAAACATTGGCCGCTTTTTTTTAAAAAAATCATGGCCAAGCTATTCAACTACTTGACACTGTAAAGGGAACCCCAACACAACTGCCATGCAAATAATGCAATGCAAAACATCTGCTGCTTTTTTAAAATCATGGCCAAGCTATTCAACTACTTGACACTGTAAAGGTAAAGGGAACCCCAACACAGCTGCCACACAATTCAAAACTTCGGCCCCTTTTTTTAAAATCATGGCCAAGGGATTCAACTACTTGACACTGTAAAGGGAACCCCAACATGGTTGCCATCTAATTCAAAACATCTGCTGCTTTTTTTAAAATCATGGCCAAGCTATTCAACTACTTGACACTGTAAAGGGAACCCCAACACAGTTGCCACACAATTCAAAACTTTGGCTGCTTGTTATGTTATACTCATCACATATGTCTATATAGGACCACATGACACATCACCACTTCATTGTTGATTCATCACCCTATGTCCTCGGTTGTCTACCACCATCAGCTGATCTCTGAGGACATAAGTACCTATCACATCTCATATTCTACTATGTATACTTACTCCTACTAGATGTGTACATTGTCTAGGTAATTCTATAGTTGTCCACCACCATTGGCTGACCTCTGAGGACATGTGTACATCGTCTAGGTTTGGTCTTACAGGTTATGGGCTCCTTTCTTTAGGTCCTGGATCTGCTCATTGTTATGCTGGTTAGCCCGATTGGACAACTCACCCAGGTCTACTTTCCTTCTTGTACTACACTCTTGCATCACCTTACCATCTTTTATTGATGTTACATCCCAATAATTCCATAGATCCTCTTTATCTGCAACAACCTTTTATTATCATGGAGCGACAGCTTAATGATCAGGGAACCCTCCCCATGTCTTTCACTGCAGTAATGCCTGATCAGTTGACTGGACGTCATTTGTCCAATGGTAAAATGTGCCAATGAGATCAGACTTTGACCTCTCCACATAATGCCTGTCATTTCTTTGTCTCTTCCTCTCCTTTACCAAATACTCAATTGTTTATACCTACATCATACTCTTTTCTACCCTCTCACGACAAACTGCTTCTGAACTCGCTGCATATAGCCATGTCTCCTACTACATTACTATCTGTTCCTATCAATAATACACAGTCTCATCAGTTACCTCCCCATCTTGTTCCGAATCATTCTGTGCGCCAATTCCACCCTCTGCCCTATCAATACCATTATCCACCTTTTCATTATAATCAACCTTTCCCTGTTCCACCTCAACATCATCCTTCAATGTATAACTACCAACCCGCACAATCTCCCCATCCTTTGCCATCTCCTTTAGATACTGTGCTTACCATAGGCTCTCTTACACACATTCCCATCTTGATGGGCAAGTTGGACTGGAAACCTTGGTCTGATCAAGTTGGTGCTACACTCCTGGCCCATGATCTTATGTCACATATATGTGATACTCCAGAACTGAATGCTCCTTATGATATTCGCTTTGTCCCTTCTTATGCTCTGCATCATGATGTTTATTCTTGGCCTGAAGCCATTGCTACTCATTGCCTTTGGTGTCAATGGGATGGTGCAGCCTTGAGTGTGCTTTTTGGTTGTTTGTCATCTTCCATATGCCTGTTACTTCCCAACACTGGTGCGTGCATATCTCACCTGACTACAGCTTGTCTCATTTACAGCACACTACTTTGTCACTTTGGTGGATGGGACTGGACTTCTACTGTGGATCTCAAGAAGATGCTGAGGATGACTGTATGCATTCCTTCTTGTGTTCACAAGTATGTTGCTACTCAGTGTGCTGGAGTCAACCAACTGGAGAGCTCTGGCTGGGCTATGGATCCTTGTGAGGCACTGCAGGAATTTATGGATCATTTGCCACATGCCTCTCAGTTCGCTGGCATCCATGATCGTGTGTGTGAAGCTCTCAAATGCTCTCATATCTCCCCTCTTCCTCTATTCACTGAGATTGCAGATGATGTCCTTGATGCGGATAAGGATTATTGTCATACCATGGTCTTGAGGCCTCCTCATAACATCACCAACAACTCTTCTGTTCCTGTGACCATGACTCCTCCTACTCCTGCACCACCTTTTGTGTCATCTCCTACCTCTGTCTCTATTCCAATCCGGCAAACTGCACATTTGTCTGCCTGGATAAATCAGCCTGTAGATCAGAATCACAGGAATACAAATGTCCCTGTTGATCATCACCTGCCATTTACCTCCACAGGCCCATCTTGCAGATGTGGAGATTCCTGGTGTTGATACAGAGATCCATAGCATTGATGAAGACCCTCCACCTAATGATGGCGCACCTCTCGAGTTTGCTGCCCTTGGCATAGCTTCACATGTTCCCCTACTCTTCATAATACAGACTATTACTTTGAGGATTACCATATGCATAGATTCAGTCATGTGTCCTTCATGGTCATGACCATTGATCATGTTGCTCCTGTGTCTTCACCATTGCATGATTTCATTCATGATGAAGGTCCAGTTGCCTTTGTGACTTTCCAGCAATGCTACAACAGCGTTCTGGATTCTGGTTGCACCACTCACATGTTCCATGATTGTTCTGTATTCTGATCATATGATACTGAATGTGCAGTTTCTGTTCAGACAGAAAACTGTGGTATGTTGCACACATTAGCATGTGGTGATATCAAATTTCGTGTCCAATGTGGTTCAAAATCTGTTGTGGTGACTCTCCGTGACTGTCTTCATGCACCAGATGTGGCTTGTCTTTGATCATAACAAGACCAACATTCATTTCCCATCAAACTCACCATTGCACATCTTTCCTTCAATGTGAAATTTTACCATCACCTTTCTTTTCTGCCTTATGATTTTGTTTTACCACCTTCGAGCCTACTCCTTGGTGCTTCTGCCGATTTAGCTCTCCCAGTCTTCCCTCATGTGGAGCTCACACCAGATCTTTGGCATCGTCATTTTGGCCCTCTTGGTCAGGATGATACATGCGCAGTCTTGACAAAGAACTATGCTACTGGAATTGAGTTTAAAGGATCTTTCCATCATTCACACTGCATTCCTTGTCTGGTTGGCAAACAACCTCAATCTCCATTTGATCACCATGGTAATCGTGCAACTGACATCTGCAATCTCCTTCATATGGACACTTGTGGACCATTCCCCACCCTTACACCACAAAAGACTTCATATTTCTGGACTATTCTTGATGATATCTCTAACTTTGGTATGCATCCCTTCTTGCTGCCAAAAGCGATGCTTTTCCTGCTTACCACGGTGTTGTGGCATCTTGGGAACTGAAATCTGGTTGTCAGGTCCGCATCATTCACTGTGATGGTGCAAAAGAACTCGTTCAAGGGGAATTTGGGAAATATCTGTCCTCACAAGGCATCACACAGCAAATCACGGCACCATATGCACACTCACAAAATGGGAAAGCTGAGCATTATGTTTGCACTCTTGAAGATGGTGTTCAGACATTGCTAGTGGACTCTGGTCTACCTCCAACTTTTCTAGGGGATGCTGTTCTTACAATTCAGTACCTGCACAATCATCTTCCTATGACAACTCTTCCTAATGATATCACACCTTATGAGCATATGGAGAAGTCAAAACCTAACTTGTCCCACCTTCATGTATGGGGGTGCCAATGCTTTGTCCATATCCCTGAGGAACTTCATACTAAAGTTGGACTGTGTCGCTTTGAGGCCATCTCTGTTGGTTATGAAGAGAATCATGTTTGTTGGTGTGTTCATGACCTATCTGGCAAGTACCATTTTTCATGTGATGTTATCTTTAATGAGTCTCTACCTGGTGTTCTTGGAACTTCTTGTGCAGTCTTACCAGACATTCCTGTTGATACAGGCACCATCATCTCTCATCCTCAATGGACCATACATCAGATTCCTGCTGGACAAGCATATAATGAAGATCTCACTCGACCCAAGGAACAACTACTAGCCCTATGATCCGCTTGTGGAACTGGGGATACATCTAATGTGGTTCTTGGTGATTTTATTTCCTTTGTTGCCAATCCTTCCAGTGGACTTTGAATGCCTGCAATCAGCTGAAGTGGACATTATCACTGAACATTTTCTTCTTGCCACTTACACTGACCCATCCCATTTCTCCCGCATTCAACATTTTGATCCCTCTACTAGACCTGACACCTATACTCAAGCAGTTGCTCAGCTGGATGCTTCCGTTTGGCATGCAGCTATGAAATGTGAAGTCACCAGCTTGGAGGAACATAATGTGTTCAAACAAAATTCTCTTCCCCCTGGTAGGAAAGCCATTGGTGCACACTGGGTTTATGCTTTCAAATTCAATCCAGATGGCTGTTAGGAAACATGTACAGTTACCTACTATAATTTTTCTTATTTTTTCGCAGTAGTATCACACCATAAAACATTAAAATTATCAATGAATGCAACTGTGAGACAGATAATTCTCACATGCCCTATATTTAGAATATGTACACAACTGTATGCTTGCGTCGTAGAACAGTATTCAAATATTGTACAACAATTGTAACTTAGTATAAAAACCAATAAATACTAAGAGACACATTAGTTGTGTTCTCTTAGGATTCCCACCATCACATTGTGTGTGGAAATGCCTTCATCAACCAACTGTTCTATTATTACCACATCACATCAAATTTTGATCCCCCTTTCTATATTCATTGTGTCTTCTTGTAGAACCCCCACAAAGATTCTAGTGAGAATTTGGTGTTGCCCTGACAGAAGAACACAACTCATATTCTGTGCACCCTCACTTTTGTTTCACCCCACCACACCCAATTACCAATCCCCAATCCTCTTGTCACAAGATGAGAGTAACTTGTGTTTACATAATCTACTTTCGCTTCACAATCCACACATCAGCACTGCCTTACATTGCAATCGTCAGTGCTCGAAAGGCAGTACTTGTCTGTAGGACAGCTGCAACCAGACAACCATTCAGCTCTGGTTTAGTGTACTATTTTTAGTGCTAGTTGTGGCCTTGCATTAGTGTAGTAATTGCCGAATTGGATTGCTGAAGAAAAGGTCATGAGTCAGCCAAAGAACTTTGTTAGGTTTTATTTTTAGCAATGACATCATGACTGACGACATAATTTCCGATTCCACTAATCACGATCTTATGCTGTAAGAGAAAGTTGATGCGCTCACTATGCAACTTTCTCAACTAGTAAATTATGTCACACTCCAAATCCCTATTCAGCCAGCACCTACTGTGGAGGAAGAGGTGGATGAATTTTTATCTCATCATGAGGAAGAGTCATTGAAGAATAATGGAGATGGCAAAATTCACTTACCTAGATCCGCACCACCACAATTATTTGATGGAACAATGAAGGATACTAAATCCTTTATTACTTCTATTATATTGTATATTAACTGCCATGAACCCAAATTCCATACAACTAAATCCAAAATAATGTTCACACTGTCCTATATGCAAGGGGGCAAGGCACAATTTTGGAGGAATGAAGCCATCAATCAAATTGCTCAGGGTCACAAGCTGTTTAAGAGTTTCCAAGATTTTTTGGATAAAGTGGAAGCTCAATTTGGAGATCCTAATCCAAAGGCAATGGCAGTAGGAAAGTTGAAGACCATGTGGCAAGGGTCTTCCTCAGCTGATGAATTCATTTTGCAATTTAAAGCCGAAGCTTCACAAACCAATTTAGGAGACACTGCACTAATCAAATATTTGAAGGCAGGACTTAATCCATCCTTGTTCAAGTCTATATATTGACTACCAGTTATGCCTACAACATTGGAGCAGTGGTATGAATGGGCTTTCAAGCTTGATTGGCAATATTGCCAAGAACAAGCTGAGTTGAAGTTGTTACACCTGCATACTACACATGCAGGTTCTAAATTTGGAAAGTCATCAGGAGGATGTTCCAAAGAGGGAAAAGTGTCAATTGTACACGAGACAAAGGCACAGCCATTGGCCATAGCAGTGACACTTCCCAATCAGTCAAATATTAGTCAGCACACATCAGATGCTATGGATGTAGATTGTGCAGGGAGATGTCCCCCAATCAAATGTTTCAATTGTGGAAAATTGGGTCATACAGCTAGGTTTTGCAGAGAGAAGAGGCAGATTCGAGAGGTGACAACAGAAGAGCAGAACTTTCCTGAGCAGTCCCAGTGAAGGTTTCACCATTGGAGACTCATAATCAATATGATGTATTAACAGTGGAGGAAACCAATGATTCACATCCCTGCCCAACCAATTCTATGCTAGTAACCTATTATGCCCTCAATTTCATTTCAAAACTATGTAACTGAACCAGGAGTAAAAGCGAAGGGCATCATCAATCCAAAAATAACCACTTTCAGAAAACTCCGAAACCTTTATCTGCTCAGTACACATTGAACATGAAGAATCTTACCAGAAAAGGAGTAGTCTGGAAATGGGGAGAACTTCAGCAGCAAACATTTGAAGAATTGAAGAGGAAATTTGTGGAAGGTCCCATATTGGTACCAGTAGATTTTACCTGACTGCTGAGGGTAGAATCTGATGTGTACCAGCACAGTATTGTCTATGCTATGTGAGATGAGAAATGGTATCCATGTGCATTTCTATCTAAGGGGTTGAATGATGTAGAAAGAAATTATGATGTCCATGATAAAGAGATGTCAAGAATAATCTGAGCATTGGAGGCATGGAGACATTATTTGGAAGGGGCAAAACACGAATTTGAAATTAGGACAGATCACTTGAATCTCCAATACTTCATGTCCACCAAAAAATGAAATCCCCGACAAGCACATTGGGCATTATTTTTATCACCCTTCAATTTCCACTTAATTCACAAACCAGAAAGCTTGATGAAAAAGCTGACACATTATCATGGAGACCCGATCATAAAAAGGGGGTGGAGAATGATAACAAGGATATTACCTTGTTGAAGCCTGAATATTTCCATATATGCATGATGCATCAAGGTCATCTATTAATAGACAGTTCCAAAAAAGAAATGCTATCAAAAATTCAGAACTGTACTGATATGGATGAGGAAGTAATAAAGGCTGTAAAAGAGATGAAAGGAGAGAATAAAAAGACTATTAAAGGAGAAGAGTGGTGTGAAGAACAAGGGTTAATATTTTTCAGAGGAAAGGTGTATGTGCTGAAGGACATTGAGTTGTGAAAGGAAATTGTCCAATTACATCATAATACTTCCATATCTGGACACCCAGGCAGATGGAAAACCCTGGAGTTAGTGATGAGGAATTATTGGTGGCCAGGAATTTCTAAATTTGTACAGAGTTATGTGGAGGGTTGTGATACTTGTCAATGTGGCAAATCCTATCTGGAAATGCCAGCTAGGAAATTAATGCCAAATCTGATCCCAACAGGACCCTGGATTGATATCTCAGTAGATTTTGTTACTGGACTTCCCGAGGCACAAGGCTACAATTCTATTTTAGTCATATGCAATTGCTTCACCAAACAAGTCCATATTATTCCTACAACCCAGGAAATGAGTTCCTTAGGCTTGGTGTGCCTATATCATGATTATGTGTGGAAATTACATGGATTACCAAATACAGTTATTTCCAATCACAGACCCCAATTTGCAGCCACATTCATGAAGGAACTAAATAAAACCTTGAGTATTCAAACCAAATTATCTACAGTATATCATCCCCAAACCAATGGGCAGACAGAGCAAATGAACCAGGAGTTAGAGTAATATTTGAGGTTGTTTGTCAATTGTCACCAAACTGATTGGCCAGAGTGGCTGGCAATCACCAAATTCTCATACAATAATAAATTCCAGTCATCTACTTGGGTATCACCCTTTTATGCTAATTATAGGTATAACCCTCATATGGGATTTGAACCGAGAAGGAATGTGAAAGTACAAGTGGTGGAAGATTTTGTACAGCGGATGAAAAATGTACAAATTGAGATGGAGGCAGCATTATCTAAGGCATGCGATGATATGAAGCGCTATGCCAATTGCTCACATGCAGACACACCCAAGCACCAAATTGGAGACAAAGTGTGGCTTAGTACCAAGTATTTACATATGACACACCCATCTAGGAAATTGATGGAGAAACATACTGGTCCCTATCCTATTTCTAAAATTATCTTGCCTAATGCAGTAGAGCTAAAATTGCCATCATCATTCAAAATTGATGTGCCAATTAATGTCTCTCACTTATGACCCTACAAACCACCTATTATACCAGGACAACAAGTTACTCCACAACCACCTATAGTGTTCGAAGGTCTGGTTGGTTGGACCGAAAAAACAACCACAACCCAACTGAACCCAACTGATTAAAACTGGACCATCAGTTGCAGTTGCTCACTTTTGCAGATGGTCGGGTTGCTGGTTGCCTAATTTCAAAAATATTTAAAAACCATTATAAAACTGGTTGTGATCAGTTGCAACCAGTTTTTTATGGTATGTACTGTATAATATCCTACATAAGTAAATTATATTGACATAGACAGAAGAAATAAGAACTAATAAATGTACTAAATATTATTACTTATATGACATATCCATGTAGTGGGACAAGGCCCAGGGAAAAACAGTCATTTGGTGAGTGCTTATATACCCTGTGGCTGTGCACAGACCATGTGGTCACATTTGTTCACCCAAAAACAAATGTGGCACCACTTCCCAGATAACTTCCCATGACCACGACAACAATGCCAATGACCCTGTTTCGATGAAAACAACCACAACAACCAAATGAACACAAAGTAGATGGCCCAAACGATGAACAAGGGTTGTTTGGGCCCTAGGGTACGTTGTTTTATAGTTGATTCTTTTCTTTTACTTACTAACTAACTAACTAAAGTTTTTCTTTCTTTTCTAGGTACTTTTCATTTTGATAACAAAATTGCCCACCCACCAAATGACACCTTTGCTGCTGCTGTGAGCTGCTGCTTGCAGGGCAGCATTGGGCTGCTTCTGGACCTTGCCAACTACACCCAGTGCCACGACCTACCCAATGCTGCTGCTGCGAGCCTCTGCTCGCAGGGCATCAATGGGTGCCATGTCACAGCGCCACCACCCTGCCTGCAAGCCACTGCTCATGGGGGGAGATGGAGGTGCTGATGGCAATGGAAGCCACCAACTGGAGGATGACAACGCGACAAGTGACAGCAAATGGCGAGGGTCAATGAATGACAAATAGCAGGGACAATGCATGGTGGGGATGACAAATGGCAGGGATGACAAATAGCAGGGACAATGAATGACAGGGACAATGAATTGCAGGGACGAAGAACAGTGAAGACAAAGAATGGGGAGGATGAAGAACAGCGAGGACAATGAAAATCAAGGTGATGAATGGCTGGGGACAACAACAATGACAACGATGACAATGGACAATGGCACAGTGGCAGTGATGGGGACAGCAACAGCACAACAACAACAACAACTACTACTACTACTGCATGCCTGCACAACGCCCCACCCTCACTACAAATGTGAGTTGGTGGGGCTTTTTTTTCTTTCTTGCTAACTTTTTTTATCCATTTCTTATAGCAGTACTCCACCGCTGTGAGCAACTGCTTGCAGGGTGCACATGTATTTAATTTAATTTAGTATCTAATATAATTTAGTTAGACACAAAAAACCAGGAAAAACTGGTCAAAACCGGTTTTCTGGAGGCAACCAAACCGACTAGAACCAGTTCTAGTCGGTTCAGTTGCAGTCCTTCAAGTTTGGGTGTCAGTTGAGACTGGTTGTGGTCCTGGTTGCCTTACTTGGAGGTCAGAAAAACGGACCGAACCAGACCTTTGAACACTAGTTATAGTGATATCACAGCCTGATCACAACATGTCAAATGAAATTCAACCTTGCCTGTTGCCTTCCAATATCTCAGAAAATGTAGGAGAACTGACTTTGGGTCTGGGAGCATGCGAGAACTGAGAGGGCAGCTTTGAAGAGGCGATGAGTGAAAGACAAGGTGCATGAACTGATCTTTGATGATTGTACTTTACTCAATTCTTGCTATAGCAGAGCCTGCAGCCACAACCCATGACAATGAGCCATTGGCTGTGGGCTGTGACTCATCAACCCCTATCACACCAACTGCTGCTAGCCAAATGTTGAAATCGGGGGCAATGTTGTTCCCACCTGCACCAATTCTTTTGCCGTCATCCATGGCACAGCATGTAGGCCCACCTTTCGAGCCCAGTACTAGACCACCCCAAAGTCCGGTTGACTGCAATGACACCCTGGATGCCCTTCTTGGCTGTGATGAGGATATTCTAGATGCAGATGAGTTCAGGCACCACCAGATGATGATGAGCTTGACACTGGTGGTTCTGAAACTTGTTCTCCCCCACCATCCATAACACCCAAGGCTGAGCCCCTCAGGACGAAGGAAGTATGGTCTTCAATGCCAATGTGGCTTCAGGCATCGTACAAGGACCTCTGCAAGCAGCTGTGAACTGAAATTACCAACAATATGTCACATCGCCTGTCTTGCTATGATAATGGGACATTCGTTCTTGCACCAAAGCCTCTGTTTTTTGCCAGTTCTCATGTACTTCAGCTTTCGCCAGCTATATTTTACATGCTGCACTACTTCATCTGGCTTCCGCATCTATTTGCTAGAATCCCTTGCCCTGCTTGTAAAAGTGCAGGTTGGAGGCAAGATGATGGGCATGCTGTGATGTTACAACTGAAGACCTGGCCCCACTCACCTTGCCAGGTGGTTGATCTGGAGTACAATATCTACATTGTCTCCTATCGCTACTATTGTGGCCACAGCGCATGTAACAAGACATATCAAAGCTGGTCTCCAGCTGTTTTGGACATTCTTCCTCCTCCACTTGCAGCCCAGTTTCCATTTCATCTAACATATCGGAATGCTCTCTCTGATCATGTTGCTGCTCTCCTGGGTGCATCATTCCAGTGGGGTTTAGGGCCTCTTCCTTTTGCAGATACCTTGAGGACTTTTCATATTTGCCACTTTGAACAGCTTAAACTTTTATATCTGGAAATGGTGAAGATTAACATCAATTCCACATTGCAAGCATTTCTTGTTCCACATCAACGTTTCAGCGCATGGGATGATCCTAGTGGTTATGCTGGCTATGTTCCTAGCACATGTTTTCTGGGTGGGTTCTATGATACTTACATTGAGACGCATGCATGGCAGATAGTTCAACACATGTTGATGCTTTCAGCTCATGTACTCACCATTGACCATAGTCATAAGGTACTTGTTTCTGTCCTTGTTTTACTGCTTAAATACTGAGGTGTGAGCCAGGTACCAAAACACCTCGGAAAGGTCCATGGAGAACCAGTTATTGGGGCTCTTCATACTTGTGCAAATGAATACATCGAAGTGTGGAAAATGATGGATGTTCCCTGTCTTGATGGCCCAGAACTTGAATGTGTCTTTCCTTCAATTTGCTCTGGTGTATCATAAATTCTGACTCAGTCCAAATTCAGCCCTTATCATTAGCGGATGGGTGGGACTACTCTATCCTTGATTTGACATTTCAAATCAACACTTGTCTCAATATCTTAATGCAGGAGCTTCAGCAGCTTCCCCCTTCAGATTCCTTGTATTTTGGTGTGGACATGGAATGGTCAGTAGACCGCTCCAATGGCATTCATGGTCGAGTTTCCCTCATCTCCATAGCTTATGTTTTTTTCTTTGTCACTTCATTTTATCTTCTGACAATTCACTCGGAGTGTAGCTTTCCAAGTTTATTGGTGATGATGGCTATCTGAACCTTCCACATGTGCTTCTCACATTCCTCCGAAGTTCCCGAATTAAAAAGACAGGAGTACACATTAAAGGAGACTTGACTCACCTTTTAAGTGACTGTGGATTTGGCTGAAATGATCCCCCCTTTTGCAGTGCTGTTGACCTTGGTGCCCTTGTGTTGGAATGAATGGTTGGACATCTTACATACCCTGAGATATATGACTAATAAACTTACTCGGGCACTGTAGGATACACTAGTAGAATTATCAAGTAGTATATAAACTGAACAGTAGTAGAGTACAAAATTTAATCTATTATTTTATAATCCACTGTGCAGAATATTGCTGTCAACAGATTATGGGCCCTGCAAGGTCATAATGAGCAGACGATTATCTTACTCAACATGTTGGAAGAATCATTGTACACATCGGGATCATACTGAATGGAGTTACTGAAGGCCCACAATTGGATGCCATGGAAGTGAAGAATGCTTGCCATGCTCCGGGACCTTGGACTGGAGACATATATTGCAAAGGATGCAAAAGCTCCAGAATCAGCAGATAGAACCAACCCGATGACTGCAGAATTAGAGGAGCAGAAGAAATGGAGGGACAGCAATACAAAGGCACGAACACATATTGAGTTAGTGATTGGTGATGTGGAAATGATCCACATCAGTGGCACTGACAGCACGAGAGAAATGTGGGATCAGCTCACCACAGTCAAAGAATCCAAGGGCAGGCTCAGAGTTCTTGCAACCCACCGTGCACTTTACAGGATAACTGCTGAAGAAGGATTTGATATGGTGGAACATATATCAAAGCTATGCAAGCTACAGGAGGAATTACATCTAATGGAGAACAAGGTACCTGATGAGGATTTCATAATGATTCTCATTACATCACTGCCCAAAAGTTGGGATCAATATACTTCTGCCTACCTGGGATCGAGCAGTAACAAGCCCACTCTAAGATCACATGAATTGGTTGCCATCCTACTAGAGGAGGACAGGCGATGGCACAGGAGAAATGATGGTACAGCCTCAGGGGTGGCTATGCAAGCCAAATTTTTGAAGGGAAACAAAGGATCAGACTCAAAGACAGCAAAGAGGAAATGTTTGAACTGTGGGAAGGAAGGCCATATCAAGGAGGATTGTTGGTCTAAAGGTGGAGGACGTGAAGGGAAGGGACCCATGAGGAGGAAGAAGGGTGATCAAGCACATCAGACTCAAGAATCTATTAATACATCACTCAATGATGTTGCCTACTTGACTTGGGAATCACAGGATTTTTCACGCTATGACTGGATTTTGGATTCAGCTACTACCTCACAAATTTGTACTACCTTGGAAGCATTTACCAAATACACCCCACTTCACGATGCTGATGGTTTGTGTTGTCTCTCGGTGTGAGATCAACCAAAAGAAACAAAAAGCGCAGATCCCTACCACTGTGGGTGCACTAGATATGTGAGGGTTCGATTAGAGGGCCTTGGATCATCCTTCAGGTATCGTGTGACGGATAAAGCGCAGAAAGGTGCAAAAAGGCGCAAATGCAGTCGAGGGTGTGAATACAAACAACTGTAAAACAGAATAGAAAAGGTTAAGGAAAATGGTCGAGGTATTGGTATGAGTCAATCTGATGAAAAATAACTCAAGGACGACTAGTCAGAGACGAAGCGCAATGCGACGAGGAGATAAGGCACTTTATACAAAAGCACAACAACGAATGAGGCTATACGAGAGCGCAGCACAACTATACGAGAATATAAGATTGCTTTTGAGTTAGAAATGACATGGGGAAATCAAGGTGACTTCCTTCTGTTTTTGTTGAAGCGCTATGTACAGGTCTTTTATACTACAAAAATTATACAAACGGAGATATATGAAAGGTGAATAAGCGCAAGGTACTAGATAGAAGATCCATCCGATAAAACAATAAAAGATACCAGTCTTTATAATATTGCGCTCTTGCTGGGGGTTTGACATAAGTGTGGAAGGAGGTGGGTTGCAGGGATCACCAATGATGCCCATTCTTGATGTGCCACTAGTGCTAGCTCCATTTGTACCATACGGTTGGACAGCAATCATGCCTCGGGCTTCTGTGGAGTTCGTGTGAACACAAGTGCTGCGCATTACGAATCAATGACGTCATAAGTGTGCCTTCGTCAGGTGGTTTGTTGATACTAATCTGGATGTCGATCACATCGGGATAGGTCAGGAACAATGTCAGACCGAAGGCGCAACAAAATGTAAGAAAGGCACAGAAGTGCACAAAAGTGCGGAAGTGTGCGAAATGCAGCTTTTGTCGGAGGTTTGTTGAACCTATGCGCTTTATGTATATGATGTAAGCAACAACCGTAGAATGTTGAATGGCAATACTCCTAAGCTGCTGAACATGTCGGAAGCTTCGTGATGAAAAGTAAGCCAAAGTGCATGACAAAGGCACATCGATGCAGTGAGTGCAGCTCATGCAAATCGATCGGAAGGTAGGCATAAGTATCGAGGTGGTCATAGGATGTTGTTTGGGGAGCGCAGAGCAGTAAGGAGTCGTATCAATGCAACCATCCATGGTCTGGGAGAGCTCTTTACTCTCCCCCACCTATTCCACTCGGATTCTGAGCTGTCCAATCGGAATGCTAGGAATCCGAGTGGAATTTACTAGGAATTTTTTTGGCAGGAGTTACTGCCAAATTTACATTCCTAGTCCTAACTTTGTCTGATTGGAGTCCGAGTGAAGTCCTAGTAAATTCCTAACCAGGTGCTCAGACTCGGAATTTCTTGCTAGGAGTCCTTTCAGATTCCGAACAGCAATTGCTAGGAATAGTCTGAGCTTGTCCGAGTCCTAGTTAGGTCACATTGTCCTTACTTATAAGTGAGGAAGTAATGTTTTTGCTGAGAGTTGAACCCTCAACCATTACATCAACCATTACATAAACAAAGATGAGACTAACCATTACACCACAAGGGCATAAATGGTCACGTAATTCAACACCCTAGATAGGGTTCCCAGTGGCTGTGTATTACAAAGCACACAGCCATCATCAACAGTGCCAGCTCATCATGCTCAACCACCACCACCACCACACTCGACGATGACGCCGCCCTCCTCCTCCCCTTGCCACCACCACCTCCCTAACACCCACAGCCACAGGTCCCACAGCCACCACCACAGCACCACAAGACAGACAGGAGCCACAACATGCATGAAACAGGCCCAAATGACGCTGTCATCATTTGGGCCCTAGGTAAGTTAATTTATATTTGTTTCTCATTATTTTTGTTTGAACTAACTTATGTTTTTGTTAATTATAGGTTCTATCTATTTTGTAACAACACGATGACCTATATTTGTTTCTCATTATTTTTGTTTGAACTAACTTATGTTTTTGTTAATTATAGGTTCTATCTATTTTGTAACAACACGATGACCCTAAAACCACGCCACCACCACCGTGAGCAACTGCTCGTGGGGTGGAAACAGGGAGCAGGAGCAGACCACGATGACCAGCAGGGGCACGATGACAGCAGGACAACAACAGGGACAACAACAGCAGAGGGACGACGATGGCAATGGCAAGGAGGGGGCAACAACGGCAACAGCAAGGAGGGGGCAACAACGGCAATGGCAAGGAGGGGGCAACAACGGCAACGGCAAGGAGGGGGCAACGACAACAGCGACAGTGACAACGCCAGCCCAACAAGACCCAACGACAAACGACCCACCACCCACCCCCAGCCTCACGAGCAACTGCTCGTGGGGCGGATTGCAGGTGGAACAACGAAGCCAACAACTGAGCAGGATGGGGGTGCCCACCACCACCAGACGAGGAGGGACGAGGGGACGACGAGACGACGCAATAAATGGGCCCAAATGATGGGCCGTAGGTAAGTTTTTATTTTGTTTCTCACTTTTTGTTTGAACTAACTTAAGTTTTTAAATATAGGTATCTACTTTATACTGACCCTAAACCATGACAACGGCTGCCACCACTGCCACATCAGCACCCTGAACCACCACTGTGAGCAACTGCTCGCGGGTGGAAACTGGATGCAATGGGATGGGAATGAACGAACGAACGATGAGGAGGAGGAGGAGGATGAGGATGAGGGCCCAAGCGGGACAACAACAGGGAGGACAAGGGGACAAGGACCACCACCACGACAACGAGGAAGGGGCAGCGAGGGGAGGCGATGACGATGACAACAACAACGATGGATGACAGATGACGATGAAAGGACACAACGATGACGGGACAGTGGGGAGAGGGAACGACGAGGAAACAACACCCAAGAGACATCGTCAACGTCTCTTGGGCCATATGTAAGTTTTTTTTTTCTTATTTAATTTTTACATTACTAACAAACTTTTTAGGGCCTAATTAAAACTATCGACAACAACAGGACGATGAAGGCGACCAAGCACCCACCCCCCACCAGGGCAAGCAAGGGCTCACAGCAGTGGACCCCAGGTGCTTGATGACGACCCGAGGGGAGAGGATGACAACAATGAGGGGACAGCAACAGCAGGGACGGGGGATGGGCAGGGACGGGGGATGGGCAGGGACGGGGGATGGGCAGGGACGACAACAGCGAGGATGGGGAACATCAACGATGGCAGATGACCCACCACCACTATCACCACCACAACAGCACCTCCGACTGCCGCCACAAGCAACTGCTTGTGGGGTAGAAATGGGTATCAAAATAATGACATCAACTACGATGGGACAGCGAGGGGGCAATGAAAACGACCCAGCACAACGACAGGGACAACGAGGAAGACAACGAGACAACGAAGAGATGATGAGGGGCACAACGATGGGGCAACGACAACAACGACCCAGTGGGGTGAAACGGGGAGCCACAAGGACGAGGACGGGATGGGGGGGACAAGGCAAACGAAAAAAAAGGCCCAAGAGACGTTGGCCGACATCTCTTGGGCCGTCTGTAAGTTTTTATGTTTCATTTCACTTTTTTGTTACTAACAATCTTTTTTAGGTACTAATTAGAACTACTGGCAATGATGACACGACGACAACGGGACGACGAAGCCAACACAGCACCCGGACAACAATAACAACAACAAAGGACCAGGAACAAGGTCGACAGCCCCAGCACCCGCCCCCGCCGCTGCGAGCCACTGCTCGCACAGGGGAAAGCGGGTACTCAACGACGAACCAGACGATGACAGGGAACGAAAAGGACAAGACAACAGGGAACGACGACGACGAGGGGAGGGGATGACGATGATGATGAGGGGAGGGGATGATGACGACGACGAGGGGATGGAGATGGCAAGCACCCAGCACCCACCCCGCCCTTGCGAAGGGGTGGAGGTGGCGGGGGACAGAGACAGCGGGGTGGGGCGTAACTGCACAAAGCACCAACACACAACCTGATGACGGACACGTGCCCCCATGCACACGCGAGGGGGTATTTAAATTAGATTATGCCCCTCCCCCCGCTCGCCTTGCGGGGGAGGGGCTAATAGTTATGTAGTTAGCCCCCCTGCCCCTCGAAAATGCGAGGGTGGGTTTTCTTTTTGTATTTGTTGTACTCCTCTCATTCACATGGGGGGGATAATTAATTTGATATATTTTTCTATTTAATGTCCCTGCCCCTGGAGGTTTCATCAAGTACTCTGCTCTCTAATTGTAAAATTGATACAGGCATGTGAACAATTAAATGCCTGGCTGGGTGGATTTGAATCAAATCTGAAAAGAATGACACCCAGCAATTTTAACTGGTTCTTACATATCATGCTATTTCTTCACAAGACTGCTAATTGAGAAACAAGAAATTAAGGCTAATGGTCTTGAGAATGAAAGGGATGAGGAGGATGAAGAAGAAGAAGGAGATGACACAGGTGATAATATTGACTAATTCATATTTGTGATCTAAGCATCATGTACTAAGAAGTGGTATTTGTATATATTTCATTATCTGCAGATATGATATACAACATATGATACCATCATAAGATGTGGTACTGAGTTTGCAGATTCCCCTCAACTTACTCTAATATGACACCAAATGTTTTGCTTAGAATCTGCAAAGTGTTGGTATGTATTTGGATGTCTGCAAGGTTTGGTACACAATAGATGATGCCATGAGTTTCAAAAGTTTCCCTTCAACATACTCTAATATGACACTAAATACCCTATTAAAATATCTTGATGGTTCCATATTTCACACATCAATTGGATTTGATCATTTAGTAAAAGTGTGACAATGACAAAAATACAAGAGGAATATCTTGATGATGCCATAATGGCTTTACTTGATCATTCAAAGAGAGTGCAAGATGACAAAAAAAACTCAAATTAAAAATTCTGGTCAAAATAGGATGCACCATTGCTATGTTTTATATACAGTGCATCACATGACTATGCAAGGGTTATTTTCAAACTCGGCTGAAAATTGCAGTCAGAATGGCATATAACATCACTATATCTCATATATGGTAGGTCACATGACTACGCAAGGGTGATTTTCAAACTCAGGTGAAAATTGCAGTCAGGATGGTATATAACATCACTATGTTCCATATACTATATATGGACAGTCCCATCACTACAGAAGGGTGATTTCCAGACTCGGCTCAAAAATGCAGTCAGAATGGTATATAACATCACTATGTTCTATATATGGACAGTCCCATCACTATGCAAGGGTGATTTTCAAACTCAGCTAAAAAATGTGGTCAGAATGATATATAACATCACTATATTCCATATATGGTAAGTCACATGACTACGTAATCATCACTAGTTGACTTAGAGATATTTAGAGATTGTGCTAGGAATTTACTCGGATGCTCGGACTTTACTCAGAATAAAACTGCTAGGAATTTTATCCTGCTCAGAATTTATTTGAAGTCTGCTCGGACAATTAGGAATTCCTAGGTCAGCTAGGAATTTGTTAGGACTCCACTCGGAATCTGCTAGGATTCCAAGCATTCTGATCAGACTAGGTGGGGGACAGTAAAGTACAGGTCTGGGATCACATCCGATCACTGTGCAGGGATGTGGGACAGTGATGGTAAACTTTAATGTAGATGGGAAGATAATTTGGCACATGTTACAAGAAGTGCTGCACACACCTGATGCTGAGAATTGTCTACTCTCCATCAGCCATTTTGATGCAGGGGGTGACATCCAATTCAAGGATGGGAAGGCCATTCTGCAGACCAAGAATAACCTGATTGTAGGAATTGGCAGAGTTAAAAATAGATTATACCTCCTGGATGCATGAGTGGAATTACCAGGCCAGGAAAAAGCAAATTTTGCCTCAACCCAGAAACTGTCATGGGATCAGTGGCACCACAGATATGGACATCTTTCAATGGGCACATTGGAGAACCTCAAGAAAGAAAAATTGGTGAAGGGACTTATGATCGACAAATCTTCAATCCCATCATGATCATGTGAAGCCTGTATCCAGGCTAAACAGGCACACCAGCCATTTCCAAAGGAAGCTGAAAATAGATCCACAGTAGCTGGGGAATGCGCTATGAGTGACATATGGGGACCGGCTTGTGTAGAATCCATTGGGAGATGGAAATACTATATTTCATTCACAGATGATGCCAATTGCTATGTAACAACACTATTTCTACAGACCAAGGACCAGGCACATTCTCAGATCAAAACTTATGTAAACATGATCGAAAACAAATTTGGATGCCCCCCAAAATATTTATGCTTCGACAATGGGAAGGAACTTGTAAACAAAGAATTGGAAAAGTTTGCAAGTGAGAAAGGAATCATCATTGAAACCATGGCACCATACTCACCATCACAGAATTGGGTTGCTGAGAGGTTCAACTGGACACTTCTTGAATTAGCATGGGCAATGCTGATCAAGAAAAATTTACCTGTGTTCCTTTGGGATGAGGCTGTAGTGCATACAGCCTATTTATGGAACAGAGCACCTACACATGCACTTCATGGGATGACACCATATGAGGCATGGATGGGACAGAAGCCAAATGTGGCACACTTACGTGAATTCAGATGCAACATTTGGGTTCTTGATGAATCTAAGAATAGATTGAAGTTATCCCCGAAATCAAAGAAGATGAAATTCACGGGATTCATGGACAGATTGAAATCAATCCGCTATTATGACACAGCCACCCAATCAATCAAGATATCAAGAAATTTTGCATTCAATGAAAATGACAAGCTGCAGGAGCTGGAAATATACACAAATGTACTGGGTTTACAAGCTGAGGGGGAGCAAGAGCTGAGTAACAACTTTGCAAACCCTGAAACCCCCGAGACACTGTCCATCACAGAAACTCAATCACCTACACCCGAAAATATTTCTAAACCCATACCAGATAATCCCATGAGACCAATATGTGAGGGGAGAAAAAACCTAGACTACAGGAAAATCAATAATCCCCTTGCACAGCCATCAAGATGTATACCTGCACAAATAGCTCCACAGGAAGTATTGAGACCCACAGCAGCATCGGCAGCTAGATGCATGGCACGAGAAATGGCTCACCTGGCTCATGATACATCAATTGATAAGATAGAGTCACGAGATCTGGGTGATCCAGAATGGCTCCCATGGAGTGTCAAAGATGCTTTGGGAAGTGATGAACATGCTGAATGGGAAATGCCATCAAAGAAGAATTAAATCAGCTTGATGAAAAGGGGACATGGAGAATGGAAGATTTACCTCACGGCAGGGAGGCTGTTGGATGCAAATGTGTATTCCTGAGGAAAAAGGATGAAAATGGAAATATCATCAAATACAAGGCATGACTTGTAGTGCAAGGATTCTCACAGAAACCTGGGATGGATTACACAGATACCAGGACATTTGCACCTGTGATGTGTTTTGAAACTCTGCAGATCATGTTAGCACTAGTGGCAATCAACAGCTGGGACATTTGACAGATGGACATAAAGGGTGCGTACCTAAATGGTTGGCTAAAAGAGGAAATTTACATGAAGCAACTGGCAGGATTTGATGACAGATCAGGACAGGTGTGTCGACTAGTGAGACCACTCTATGGACTCAAACAGGCAGGAAACAAATGGAACACCAAGTTTGACAGTGCGATGAAGGATCTAATGTACACAAACACCCGATCAGATTACTGTTGCTATTTTAGGCAACAGGGGGAGAATTTCGCGATTGTGCTCATCTGGGTGGACAACTTAGTAACATTTACAAATAGCCCCAAACAGAGTAACATTGTGGAAAAGGAACTAAAGGAGAAATTCCAGATCAAGAGTATGGGCGAGCCATCAATATTATTGGGCATGAAGATTGTGCATAACAAAATGGAACAAATTATAATGTTATTGCAGACTCATTATATCAACAAAATAGTTGCATGCATTGGTTTACAAAATGCAAACCCCATCTCCACTCCACTTGATCCAAATGTAAAGCTTGAAGATGAAGAAGCCAAGGGAAATAATGATCGGCAAATCAATGGTCAAGCATCAGGCACGTACACCAAGGCAATCAGATCACTGATGTATACAGCTATTGGAATGCGACCTGACATAGCATTTGCCATAAACACACTGGCAAAGTTCACAAAATCACCACAGCCCAAGCATTGGACAGCCGTCAAACGGATTTCCGATACCTCAAAGGGACATGTGATTTTTGCCTTACATATGGTGGACCAGAATACATAAGTAGTGCCAAGCTCACAATGTATTGCAACACAGATTGGGCATCAAGCTTGGATAGGAAATCCATCAGCAGCTACGTATTTTTACTCGCAGGTGGTGCAATTTCATGGAGTTCGAAGAAACAAGCCACCGTCGCATTATCAACTGCAGAAGCCGAATATGTTGTGGCCACCCATGCTGCCAAGCAAATTTTATGGCACCATGCATTATTTGATGAACTTGAAATACCACAACCCAAGACATCAATTCTATTCACAGATAATCAAGCCGCTATTGCAATATCCCACCATCCCAAATTTCACATGTGCACAAAACACATTGATATTGCACATCATTTCTTACATGATTTGATCGGATCAGGTACAATCAAAACGACTTATATTCAAACAAGTGAACATCTCGCAGATGTATTTACAAAGGGATTACCGAAGCCATTACACCAAGATTTGACCTATGGCATTGGAGTGTTGTCCAACCAAGGGGGAGTGTTGGAATGAATGGTTGGACATCTTACATACCCCAAGATATATCACTAATAAACTTACTAATCATACTTCTCAGGCATTGTAGAATACACTAGTAGAATTATCAAGTAGTATATAAACTGAACAGTAGTAGAGTTCAAAATTTTATCTATTATTTTATAATCCACTGTGCAGAATATTGCTGTCAACACAAGCTCTTGACCATGGCATCACCAACCAATCTAATACAAGTCTGGTTGATCTTACTGCTCGTGTTCTGCGTTGTTATCTTGAAAAGGATGAGTCACTTCAGATCAGCTGTGGTTGGGATGACCTTGAGATTTCTGAAGCTCATGTCCAGTATGCTGTTTTAGATGCCTTTGCATTGTGGTCCATATATAATGTCCTTGTTAGCAATCCCACAGGCAATGCTGTCACACCTTCAACAGCAGGAGGTACACCTGTACAGCTGATTTCTCATGACCATAACTCTACTGTTGCACTTGGATATATTGCTCCTGATCAGCCAAAGCAGTTTGACGGGGTCAATGTCTCAAAGACATGAGTTGTTGTTAACATCACATCTGTAATTCAAGAGCTAATCTTATCCAAGGTGACCTGCCCAAATCATGACATGAAACCCCCTTGAATGCCCTCAGCTCAATGGTCCCATTCAGTCTGCTTTGTGCAATCAAGAATCTCGAAGTTTTGACACACAACAAATTTTCATGTGCCAAGGATAATTGTTGCTCAGCCCTGCTACCCCTAATCCATTCATTCCTAGCACAGAAACCTATTCTGAAACTGCACCTCAGCAATTCCTTGTAGATGAACCACCATGTCATTCTGATGCATCAGCTTGGATTGATGAGATTCTGTACAATGCTGAAGAAGAGGAATCTCCTCTCAAATCAATGCCAGACTTGCAAGGACTTATACATGCTCAGAACTTGGTTCCCGATACAATGCTTACCTATGGTGATGAGTATAAGGGCCTGTTCGGGTCCCCAGGCTAACTCACTTAAGGCGACGGTCTCCCTGCCAAAATCAAAGAAACTAGCCAGATTCCGCTTAGATGTCCTTCAGCCCAGCTTAGGTCACCAAAGCGGAGCTGAAAGTGTGTTCGGTAGCACGAATCTGCTTGTGCCCAGCGTGACACATCCCCTCCAGATCATTTTTTGCCTTTGTCTCACCACAGTCCTTTCATTTACTTTTCTACACTCGTTGTACTTACTTCCTTTGATAATACTATGGCCAGGCCTCGGAAAAAGAAGCTCCCTGCTGATGGCAATACCTCAGACAAAGAAAATCGTGGATCTACTCGTTGCATTTGGACGGATGAAGACGATGCCATTCTTGTTAGAGTGCTTAAGACGCAAAAGGAGCTGGGAAACTCATCTGACAATGGATTCAAGAAGGTTGTTTGGGTTGCGGCTGCTGCTGCGCTTGCGGAGGAGAGCCCCAAAAATAAACCTCCCAAGATTTGGAACAAATGTCAAGACCATTGGGGTAATGTAAGTATTTTCAGGCCATATGTACGTCCTTTAACCCAACACATTCATCCCAGATTCGTAAAAACTTTTTGGAAGTACAAGGATTACGAAATGCGTCCGGTTTTGGATGGGACGATGGTACAAAGACTGTTGTCGCATCCAATCAGGTTTGGGCAGACTATATTAAGGTATGCTAATACATCTGCCGAAACATATCATATTCTGATAATTGGACTATCTAAGGCACATAGCAAGGCTGGTCGGTGGAGGGACACACCGTTTCCGCTTTATGATCAATGTGAATTCTTGATCAGAGGTGTTGTTGCCACAGGAGCAGGAGTATTTCACCCCGGACAGACCCCTCCATCATCTCCATCTAGTTCTGAGCCACCTGATGGTTCTGCATCGGACTCTACCACTCCTCAGAGCGCTCCATCACAGGAAGGGAGTCTCCTCAATGACGACCTCTCAAAGGAGATCGGGGAATCTGTATCGGTAAGGCTTCCGCATTTGTAGATGTCGAGCTAATCCAATTGTTATTCAGGACAAGGAGCAGCATGCTAGCAAACCACCTGCCCCATCACGCAAACGGTCTCACACGGATTCTGAGACGCCCTCACCTGCCACGCCATCACCATCCCATAAACGGCCTCGAAAGGGACGTCGCCACCAACATGGGGCGGATTCCCTTTCTGACATGGCTGGAGCAATTATCCAACTCTTGAAATCATTTGGTAACCCAGGGCTTTCAACACCAGAACGCTGCAATCGAGCAATTGCTCTTCTCGAGGAGGATGGAGATTTCTCAGACAATGAAGAGGTTGAGGTCATGGGTTTATTTGTGAAAAACATGGCTGTTGCAGACACATTTTTAGGTATTCGGAAACAAGGGGTTCGCACAACTTTCATTCACTCTCAGCTTCAGGATTGTGAATTTTAATTGATCAATTTTTACCATGAACCATTCCTTACTATACCAGCCCCCTCCTTCGTAATTCACTCTGATAGTCATCCCACATTTTCTTGGCAATCCCATCTTGTTGTGCCACCGCCCTATTTCTTTCTTCCCGAGTGACCTCAAATCCAAGCTCCTCCGGCTGTATCTCGCGCGGTTCAACAGGAACTGTGGGGCCAACAATCTACCTAGAAGTGGATGATTCCTCTCTCCACCGTTGAATCTTCTTATCAGAAGGATCGTGAATGCGAATGTAATTATGAATAGCCCCAAGGGCAGGGATAAACATTGCTTGCATCTCTGCTGAGTACTCTGGTGCAGCTTCCAAGAGAGCAAAGCGGCGTTTGAACACACCGAAGATGCGCTCTACAACATTCCGAGCTTGTGCATGTCAAAGATTATATAACTCCTCATATTCTTGTGGTCTGAAGTCTGTTCTAGTGAATATCCATGCAAATAAAACCATGAACGCACTTCTGGTTTCCACGTGCCCACTCCTTGAGATGGTAGCGCTTTCCACGATAGGGCACCATAAGCGCATCACAAATAGGAAATCCAGCATCAGCAAGGTAGTAGCAGTTCTGAGGAAGAGCAAGATCCTTTCGGTGTGCATACTCAAACAAACGCGAATCCGATACACTCCCTTCCCAACCACTGAGCAAATAGACAAATTTGAGGTCGAAGTCAGATGCAGCAAGTACGTTTTGTGTGATTCCACCTTTACGATTTCGATAACGTGCAGTAGCCTCTGCTTCTACATAAGCATGAAAATGTGAACCATCCATGGTTCCACAACAGCGCCCGAAATATGGGTACAATTTCGAATTCTCAAGAATTTCGTTCGTGGTCTGGTCAGCTGGTAATGTGTGTACATGCTTCCTATAGAAACTCCCAATCAACATCTTCGTTACCTTGTGAATGTACCTGCAGTCGATATAAACCATAATCATATGGATGAAAAGTAGATATACACACTTGCTGATTGTATCTCCACTTCGTTGAAACCTCTCTTGTATCATTCGCGAACTTTGGCCTGTTCTGGCAAGATGCACGAAGATTGCCAGTCGCTCATCTGCGGTTACATGTCTGCTGTCTTTAAGGCCATTGCATAACTGTAGCTCCTGCGAGAGCTTCCGAAAAACATGCCGAGACATCCCCATCTGCTCATGAAAACAGGTAGGATGGCCATTCAGAAGCTTGTCAAGCCACAATTGGCCAGTGAGGATGGATGTTCGCATCAGTCTTGGCACCGGAGTAGAGTCAACGTAAATATAAGCAGCGATTGCAGCTGCGGCAGCACCCAAAGCAGCTAGTTGCTTCTTACTGGATGCATGAGAGATGTGTTTTCTCAGAGCTATGGTTTTCTGAGAAGTTGTGCACACCATTCTGAGTCGACGACAGGCTGATGACATTTGTGACTACTTGTGACAACGTGGCAAATGTCTGCTTATACCAAAATTCGGTTCCGTCTTGCTCCAAGACTGAGACCTAAGCCCACACAAGACCGGGGACCCGAACAGGCCCTAAATGATCTGGTGTTCTTGGTGATATCTGGCACCTCATGGATCAGATCAAAATCTTGGTTCATCATGGCCTTCGACAACCATTTTCACGTGCTCTGTCGGATGCACTTCTCCTCCCTGACATTGATGATAAAGCTGCAGTAGTAATGTCCAAGGCCCAGCCAAAAGCCCTGAAGCCTGGGCTGCTGAGCCCTTGAAGCCCAAGCTGAGCCAGGCCATCCTGAAGGCTTTCTAGGGCTCAAGGCTTGGCTTGTATTATTAGAAGCCTGAGCCGAGCCCTGAAGCCATGGCTTTCAAGTTGCATTGACTTCATGTCATGTGCTGTAAGTTAATTGCATTCTTTTTTGTCCATCATGGATCTATACAGTTCTTCAGCCACCATCAAACCATCTTCAAAAGGGAAGTCCTGCCCAATGGATCGCACTGTCACTGCCATCATGACTTCGATGATGACAAATGCTGGTCTATCAGCATGATGCCCCAAAAGGGTATTGACAGCATCAGGAAAGCTTCTTGACACCTCAAATTCAGCAGTGCCAACACTCTCCTCCCACTGACAAGCAATTCTAGCAAAGTGAGCTGAGGATGCAGCAGCAGAAGCTGCTGAACAAAGCTCAACTTCAACTCCCTCCACTCCACTGATAACAGAAGCAATCGGCTCTGATCCAGATTCAGATTTGGAACATCAACAACCCCATGAGTGTTCAGTGTTCAACATGCACTACAATTTCTCTACTAACGAACAACACTATAGGTAAAAAATCACAAGTGCACATAGTTCCCAATGCAGATGATGATGATGATCCTTTGATCGAGGAGATCACACCTTCAATAAGGAGTACACCTAGGGTGAATTTGGAGCCAGGTGAGTTTTACCAACAGATGATCCATTTAGCTTGTTCTGATAGCCGTGCTCCACACAGTTAATGATGATGCCCCATGGTGTTCAGATGCCATTGATGTTGACAGATTTCTTGTGGATATTGATGTACAAGCCATCTCTGAAGTCCCAAAAGTTTCACTTAAAGACTGTAGTCGTGATGTTGAAAATTTCTTCTTGCCACCATTTCAACAAAAGGACATAAACCATTGAAATTGTCACTTATGCTCATGAGTTTTGTATACTTATGGTAAATATTGCCATGCTGATGTAATAATAGTAAACAATCCCCACAACATCCTGTGTCCCTGGTTGCCGATGTATCTACACTGAGACGACACATGGAATCAAACCATAAAGTATGTCCCTGAACCTTTTGGTACACAGTACAAGCTAATGAATAATTTGATGGGTGCTTTAGGCAGTGTACCAGACATGGGCAAAAGCAAATAATTTTCCATCAATGCTACCGAAGGATGCTAAGAAACACTGTAGTGATGCACAGATTCAGGAGATGCAGTCACACCTTGACTCACATCTTTGAGAGATGCCGCAGAAAGAGAGGGTGGTTCCATATACTGATGAGAATTTCCATGACGCAGCCGTTGAGTGGCTTGTGTCAATGGACTAGGTATGTACATATCATTCCTCAAACTATAACTATAACTGATGTATTATTGAAACAATAGCTGATCCAGGCATTTGAACATGCGTCTTTTCAGAAAATGATTCACATAGCCACCCACACAACCAATGGAGTTAAGATCCATGATCACCACCAAACTCAACAGGCCATCATTGACACATTCAAGTGACAGATGATGTCTCTGTGTGACAGGTTGAATGTACAAGAATGCCCTATTATCTCTACTGCTAGCACCCATTCTAATCTTTGCTTCAGAGTGATAAGGCAAAGGGAAAGGTAAGCCTGACGTGTGATGCATGGCAGGCTTCAAATAGCAACAGATATCTCGCAGTAACAGGCTCTTGGATTGAGGAAGAAAATGGGAAGTGGCAGGTTCAAACAGCACTACTTGGTTTTACACAGCTAAACAATGCACACAATGGAACAAGGCTTGGTCAAGCACTGTTCAAAATTGTGTCATGACTTGGTATAGGCCATAAAGTATGTTTCAGCTCATAGTGCTTTATTTTGGTGAGAATGTTTTATACAATCTAGATCAGATGGGTGACATGCGACAATGCCACAAACAATAACACCATGTTGGTCGAGTTTGCCAAGCATATCCTAACATATACATAATGGGAAGGTATTCAATCTGAAACAACATTGCATTCAGTAATCTGTCTTACTTCATTGAAATATAAATGCTAACCATTAAATAGGTGCCTTGCTCATATCATTAACCTGGCAATGCAAGCCTTAATAATGACATACAGCAAATCAAAGCATTACAATCCTGTTGAGCCTGATGCTGATCTTGCAGGGCCCAAATGTGACAAGGTGTGACTGGTGTGGGCCATCTGTGTCAAGGTATTTCTTGCATGATTATTGATGTATTTCCATCTTGACAGTTTCCATCCATAGGCATGTTCCTCTGTGAAGTGTAAACAACGCTTTGCTGATATCCAAACACGAAGTGGCTTGAAGATTACCCATCAGCTTCTTCTCAATATGGCTGTGTGCTGGTCTTCCACCTATGTAATGACATCGCAAGCTGAGGCCAAATGTCCAGTATGTATTTCTCCATGCAGCTCATGGGCAATGCTGACAAGTAATAGTTTGTTGATATGTTTGTGTATGAGATTGGCTGAGAGGAGAAAGACCTCTTGAAACAGAAAAAGATTGATGATCTGCTTCTCTCGGATGCTGAATGGGAGTGCATTGGTCTATTCAATGATCTACTTGTGGAAAGCCATGATGCTTTCAGGTGATCTATAATGTGCTGATGTGGTACAGCACACTGACAATGCACAGCAAGCTTTTTCATCAGATAAGGGAAGCTCCCTTCATCTCGCATTGCCTGCACTCGAAGCATTACATAAGGCATGGACCAAACGAGCTGAGCATGTCAAATATATTGATTTTGTCCCTGCCCTGAATGCTGGACTGGCAAAAATCGCAGAATACTATGATCATACAGCTGATTCTGATGCATATACCTTTGCTATGTGTTCGATTACTTCCCTGTGTCCACTAATAAACTCTGACACCTGTTTAGTACTTGATCCCTCACAGAAAATGGAACATATTTGGAAAGTATTCTCAAGGATGCTGAAGAAACAGTCAGTGTCTCGAGTTTGGAAGTTTTAGTGTGCACTCACAATGATATCATAGTACAAGCAACACTACCTTGAAATGTACAGCAACAATTCAGCACTGGCACCAGCACATCGAACAGGAAAGTCAGCAATGCGCAAGGTTGGAGTGCTAATCTGTGAATTATCTGATGATGACGACAAAGATGATGGTATCCAATTAGTGCTGTGCTTGGCCCGGCCTCAGGCCATGAGCCAAGCCAAGCCGGGCCCAAATAGGCCAAGCCAAGCCAGGCTGTGACAATGGCTTCATAGTGGCTTTGGCACGGCTTGCATGTTTGAAAAGCCAAAGCCAGGCCATCAGGCTGCAGCTTTCAGTGAGTTATTGTTGGGATCAAGCGCTAGCATCAGACACTGATGGGATCAGAACCTTGTGATCACTATCATCGCATGTGATCAATCTATCTGGTTTGAGAACTATGATCTATATTTAGTGATATATCTATTTATACATTGTAGAATAAGTAGAGCAGATTATAGGAGAAAGAGAGACAATTCCTTTCTTCCCTTTACACCCACTATCTCAACAACATATTTTCTCTCATATTGTCTCAGTCCTAAGAGTTGTATTCTCAAGTATACTACCTGTAATTAGCAAGATTGGATACACATCAATGCATGAAAATGTCATGATTGAACCTTAAACTTGCAGCTATACAGTAGGTGCCATGCAATGCTGATGTAATCAACATACTTGTCCACATCAGTATCGAACAATGGTAAACCAACTTCCTCCTCCTCCTCCAACTGTTATGCCCAGATCCTCAACCACTGGAGAACATCAAAACAGCAACAAATGACCTGTACTATCGTTCTTTATCACCATTTGAACCCTAGGTACATTCATTTTTTCTTGGGTCTTTCATCTCAATCTGAGGTAGTGTTATGGGCCGACTAGTGTACAATGTATGATTGATCTGCAACGGCTGAAAAAAATATGGTAGGTGGGGAAGACGAGCACGGCACTAGGGACAACAGGAACGATGGGGAGCACGAGGGGGACAGGATGGCGGGGACAACACAAATCCACCACCACCAATGGACAATGACAATGATGCATGGAAGTCTATCATTGTTTGGGCCATAGGTGATTTCTTTTCTTGTGTTTTTATATATTGCTAACTAATAGTTTTCTCTTTGTTTTTTTATGTTCTACCTATGCTACCCCCAACCCCGGCACCCCACCCAATGCAGCATAGGATGCACGTCATCCCCCAGCACCAGATCTGACAACACCGGGAGGATGGCCCAGCACCGGCATCAATGACTACAACTACGGCTACGCCAATCCAACCCAGCAGAGAACAATGCAAAGACCGATAGCATCCACCCCCACACCAACACCAACACCAACATCGACGGGGTACCGCAACCACGCAACACCCAGCACCTGGCGATGGCGGCAGCCACCACCACAGCCACTACAGCACCCCGATGCACTGCCGCGAGCAACTTCTCACAGGGTGGAAGCGGGGAGCAACAGGGAGGGGAGGGAATTGAATGGAGGGGCGGCAGGGAGGGGTCTGAATAAAACTCACACATAGATTCTATTTTATTTTACTGTTTCCTTTGCTAGTGTTACGTTCTATATGGTATACTGGTACTACCACACATGTTTATTATAAAATTATCAAGTGCAGGAGTATTGCATGCGAAAATTCATTTTTACATACAAAAGCTGCAGCCTGGGCCAAGCCAAGCCAGAGCCAAGCCGTGAGTGGCAGCTTTGGCCTGGCCTGAGGTTTGAGGAAGCCAAAGCTGCCTCAGGCCAAGCCAGGCCGGAACAGCACTATATCCAATCCCGTGCACTCTCACCCATCACGCCTGGTGAACTAAGCGCTCCTTGGTGTAAAGATTTCTTTGGATATTTGAACTCAACAGATAAACCTGGCAATATGACAATTGTTGAGTGGTGGGGGGTACGTGTCCCTCACATCGTGTTTCATTTTATAGTCATCTAACTTATGGTGTAGTGGAATACTACATGCTACGATGTCTGGGCGTCTCTTGCATGTGATATGCTCCCAATTATGGTGTCCTCAGTTTCTAGCGAACGTGCATTCTCATCATGATCTGCAGGGATCACAATTTCTAAGCGCCGCAATCGACTCAAACCCGATATCATCAAAGCATTACAGTTCCTCAAGTGCATGTATTGTCGTGAACTCCTCTTCCAGGAAGAACCTAGCACAGTGCTTGAGGTGGAGGGGTATGACGACCTTCAGGGAGCTGGGGAGAGTGATCTTCACGATGCAGAACAGGTGGGCTGGGATGGGTTGGTTGAGGATCTTCCTGATGATGAGGGCTTTGTCGATCATGATGAAGATGATGTATTTGTGCAAGATGTATTGTAGGGGCTCTGTAGACTAATTTTGTCGTGATCTTCACTACTAAGCCCAGGCCTGAGCCCAAGCCCAGCCCAAGCCCAGCCTGAGCCCTTAACTAGGGCTCGGCTCATGTCCTATCCAAGCCTGAGCCTGGTCAAGCCGAGCCCAAGCCCAGGCTTTCGAGCTGAGCCGGGCCCTATACATCACTAAGCTGCAGTTGAAGCAGTCCTCTCTTGTCATGACATCTCTTGGGACTACATGGTGAAGTGGAAGCCGTGATGGGTGTGGAAACGTGTAAAACGATTTGCACCACGTCCTTGTATCCTTCATGTACTAGGGCTGCACACCGTACCGTCTGACGGGTACGGCCGTACAATCGACGGGCATCAGACGGGTACGGCACAACCGTCCACCGTCCGTATAGTTTGGTAAGTAGAACTCCAACGGCTACGGGATGGGTACGGATACGGCTGTTGGACGCTCATGTACGGTAGACGGGATGCAATAAAAGAAGACAAAAATAGACATATAGGATTGACTATCTACGTATTCAACGATGTAGGGCTGCAGTAGCCTTTGCGTGAGCCAGATGTAAGCGCTTCTTGACAAGCATTAAAATATGGATGGTATCAGCATTAAGGCTTGCACGGCGAAGAGAAATGGTGTCCCGACCACCTGAGAAGACCTGCTCGACAGCAACAGCAGAACCTAGATGTGAAGATGACACGTTAAAATTTTTGTAAATATGCTAGAATGACTCACCAGGTATACATAAAATGTCACGAGCAAGGCAAACAAGTTTGGGAACTGAGCTCATCGACCCATCCACCAGTGAATTATCGGCTATCCGCAAAGTATAAACCTCTGTGAGCCATAGTACAGGTAATAGTTTCATTGCCTGATACCTCTTCATTACTAATTTGCATGATGTCGGTGTCGCCATCGTTGTCCGATCCGTCATCAGTGGAAGCAGCAGTGAAGTCGTCATCATCTGCATCAGTACCAGCATCGTCCATAGCAGTTCGCTTGTGCTTGATAGTGGTGCGGGAGTTGCGGGGTTGTCCAGCACTAGCACGTTGGCGATGTGGTTGAAGAAGATTGCCAAATTCATCGTGTTTCTCTGCATCGATAGCTGCCGCCAGTCGTGCACTACCTGTGGTGACCCGCACTGAACTTCGAGTGCAGTGACCTGTATGATGTTGACAGATAAATCTCTCAGAAGTGACGAACGAATTAAATGCAATACTGCGATGCATGTCAGAGGTTGGTTGAATGGGATGGTCATCATCTGGATCGTTATACCACACGATTTTCGATGCATCAAGCAGTTGGCCATCGGGTCCTAGAGCAGGCTGATCTGCCATACTGAGACAACAGTTCTGAGGTTCGAGTTGTTTCCATGAGAATTTTTCCTCGGCGACACTGTGAGCCTGTCTTGATTTTTTTTCCAATTACCGTGGATGCCCCTGTGTTGGTTTCGCGTCTCGGAGATCAATGATAAAGATAAAACCATGGTCATCGACACTATTGCGTTGAAATGCAATTAAAATGTACTCCACATACATTTCTTGAGTCGTTGATGGTCAGCCTAGCGTGAGTACTATCCCAGGCTTGACATCATCACCAAATAAAATCAGGGCTCAAGAAAATGAAGGAACACTAATTACATGAAAAAGGAAATCTGAAAGAACAAGATATATTTCAAAGTGGGATGGCAGTACGGCTAGTATGTGGTTTGCATGGTGTTCAACAGCAACGGTGCAAGTTGTGTGTCGTTCAATCATCTAGTCTGGCGTTAGTCTCGTTCCCAACGAAATAGGGCAGGAGACACTTGCTGATGCTCGTGTAGGAGGACCGGTGAACCGGTCCGAGCTGAGTTTGAAGTCGGAGGCAAAAAAAGTTGAATGAAACACTTGCAAGCTCCTGCCCTACTATCATGAGTTGGGAGTTTCAAACTTTTACTAAATCACGAATAGAAAAACATCGACAAAACCTTTTACTGATCGGACTTTTGGAATCGACGTGATAATATATGAACTAGCCTCCTGCAGTGTCACTTTGGTATAAACTGGATGGGTGCTTGTGTCGGAAGAAAGCCGCGTGTGCAAGTCCAAAAAATTGGGAGTTTCAAAACTTTCATCACGGATTGTCAAGCTGACTCATACAGCCAGTTGCATCTCCGCTTTGGCAATGTTAATGCGCGTTGGCTGTCGCATTCAAAAGTGACGAGATCCAGTCAGCTGCAGTAGTAATGAACTATGTACATTAGTCCATATAGTATAAGCATTATGAAGCTATTTACTGAGAATTAGTTCTGCATTAAATAGGGATTGTAAGCATGAGAGCCAAAACTTATGACATTACTGGTAGGATGACAGTGGTATGGTAGTGTGTGCATTGGATTCAGAGGGGGAAAAGATGAGGGAGGATGTAACGATAGGTGAACCATGGAGGTAGGGTGAGGGGAAGTATAAAAGAATGGATGAGTGTTTACAATGTTCGAAGAGAGCGGGGCTGGCGGGGGAGGAAAGGACAGTGATGACGAGGGTCCAGCGGCGGTGGCTGGGGTCGTGTTCAAGGTCTCATCTTCGGTTTGCACAGCAGGCCGTCTTCTTGTCCAGTTGAATAAGCCCTCAAAGCGCAAATCGTCATGCAAGATGGGGTTGGCATTGAAATGAGCATTTATACATGCCAAAATATCCTTCTTCCGGCCATCCATGGTGAGTCCCAAAACCTGTGCAATGTCTTGAAGGTCAGCCTTTGTTTTCGATGTTAGTGTGCCTGTGAATGGTGCATTCGGATCCCTCTGCCGTTGCTGTTCTTCCCTTTCCGCCTCCTTCGCTACTCGCTGCTCTCTTGCTTCACACTTCCTCTGCTCTTCAGCCACCCGCAATGCCTCCTGTTCCTCCGCGAGCCTCAGGCCTTCATCAGAGTTGAGCCACCTCACGTCAACATTGAGTTTGCGCCGCTTTTGAGATCTATTCTCCTTGGCATTGAGCCGCCATTTGAGATCCTGGATCTCAGTTCCCACAAAAGCACAGTGGGCTTTGAGTGTCGAATTTTCTGAACGAAGTTCCATAATTTGTTGTGAGAGGTCACTATATGCTTGCGAAAGTGAGTTGAGTTGAGCTTGGACAGGGTTGGAGAACGTGGCAGGTCGACCAGTGACTCGTTTCCGTTTTGGCTGGGTTGACACATAGAACATGCTTGGTGGGACAGGCTCCAGAACCGCTGAGGATGCAGGAACGGTGGGTGGGGTG
>QLOK01000245.1:6912-17308 GCA_003313805.1 Tricholoma flavovirens
ACTCATAGTGGAATGGGCCTCGGTGCCATTTGGTGCTGGTACCGTGCAACCAGACCCCTCGCTTTGATATTGGCGACGATGTTTGAAGAACTCTTCCCTAAAGAATATGAAGAATTTAAGGAGGCTTTCGAAGCTGGAGTGTGGTTAGAGGAGGATCCTGGTCCATGGTTAGGATGGGCAATCATATACAAATTGAATGGGTTGATGCACACAGACACCAGCGATAAAAGTCCATCAGTTTCATTCCCTTGCAGGGAATATGTAGGTGGGGAGATGATCATTCCCCAATTAGATGCTAAATTCAGGTAAGCTCTTCATTGAGAGGATCCAGCAACAGTGGTTAACATATCTTAGCTATCTTCCCAGTCACGCATGTTTTTTCCGATCAGCAGAGGTATTTCACAAAGTTGTGAAATGGTACCCTCCAGTGTACAATACGGGTGATGATCTCACGCCAGGACGCATAGGGACGGTTTTCTTTTTTCCAGAACCAAGCTTTGACATATTGAAAGACAAACCTGCGGGTTGGGTGCCCTCACGGACTATGGGCGATGGGCCAAATTTTTCAAGTAACGTAGGACTTGGCCATAGTACACTTAACATTAAAAGTTTACCCACTATTTGAGGCACCAAATAAACCATACAATTTGGAGTTTTTTTTTTGTCTGGAGCATAATTTATATACACAAAAAAAAAGAATAACAAAAAATCTAGAGTGCCAGCTCTGCATCTCATGCGCATCTAAGCGCCACTTTTGCTCTGATGGAACTAGCCAAATCAGACATGATGCGGGGACCCCTCTGGTGGATATACTCAATAAACAGAGTCATCCCATGCGACGCCTCTAGTTCATTAATGAAATAATGGTACTTTCCCTTCATATCCTGAAAAATCGATATGTCCAGCCGACAGAAAACACGCAGCCCAGAGAGCTCACCCTGCAAGACTTTCTCTTCCTGCTGGATTAATCCGTAGAATGATTTCTTTAAGAACATTTCAAAATCTTTGGTACCCTGCAACTGAAGGTCGGAGCCCAGGAAAGAGTCGTGAAGCTCTGGGGTCGACTTGTAGGTTGAAGGCTCGTCGTTTTTTCTGCAACAGATAATTCCTATCAAATTTCATACAATAAGTAGACGATGAGCCACTCACATCAGATTGGCAAGCGGCGTCAACTCATGCACTTCCATCACCTCCAAATTCCTGTCACGCAGAGGATGAGTTAGTATCTTGTACCATAGATGTCCTCCGATAAAAAAACATCTTATCTCCCCCTTGCTTACTATATCCGAGATGTATGGCACAGCGAACCACTGGGGTTTGACTCCGATTTCGATGAGGGAGGGGTGCTGGTAGTATCAAGTCTGTTGTTCCACCAGTTCCTTTACCTGTCATACGCTCTTAGTCCCTCCAACAAACACTAACTCCATTGCGTCGCTGTATCCTCTTTTGAAGACCAAATTTGTATTATTCAAAATTTCTTTGTTCTGCATGTCGGTGACGGTGAGAACCTTAGGGTAGAACATACGGGTGATGTTCTTCGAAATTTCGGCCAGTGACATGAGGGTGGTGAGCTTTGATCCGCGATAGATGCTCTGAAATGGATCAGGGTATAATGTCGCATTTTCCTTAAGAATATGCAAGTTGCTGATCCAAGTGGGGACTTGGCCAGGCTCAATCGGAGACCCCTTGTGATCAGGATTCCTAATTGGGTGAGGTAAATCAGGGTTTATGATTGTAAGGTCACAATACTTACATGAAATCGGCATCGAGTTCCAGCCCTCCCCAAACCAAATCTGCCTGCAACATCCGGTCCCAAGTCCTACCCTTCCCCGCCAACATTGCCTTCTTGTACTCTTGCCAAGTAAGTGGAGTGACATTGCATGCAGGGTGGGAGGCAAAGGCATGGTAAAGCCCAAACTAAGTAGGATTTGTTAGGCTAGATTTATGGGAATCAAAGAATCGTAACTCACCCACTCCCATACCACCCACTTACCACCCTTCTGGAATGCCAATTTTGGAAACATATTCGCCAAATCCTTAACCCATGCTTTGTCCAGAAGTAAGTTCTGGCACATCCAACTATCCGATGAGAAAGCAAACTCCTTCATGGTGTATTTGGATGGGAGCTCAACGAAAACCACCTCCATATTATCGACGTAGAATGTTGTATTGTCAAAGTGATCCTCTCCCACCCAGGCTGTAGAGAATACCATCTTGCTTTGAGCTGTAGGAGAGGACAGCCTGCTAGCAATGGGGAATGAGGTAGAAGACCTTGCTGATACGCCGCACTCAACAAGGTGACAATCGATGGGGATGGATAGTAGATTTGGGGCCACGCTATGGTCCTCCTCCTCATCCTCCTTGTTCTCCTCAACCTTGTCTTCATCGTCATCCTCATCCTTGGGTTCATTCTCCTCCTCCTCCCCCTGCTCCTGCTCCTCGTCATTCTCCTCCTGCTCCTCATTGTCCTCATTGTTCTCCTCATTGTTCTCCTCCTCGTCCTCCTCATTGTTCTCCTCATTGTTCTCCTCCTCGTCCTCCTCTTCCTCCTCCTCGTCCTCCATCATCCCCATCCTCATCCTCAACCCCTTGAGATTGTAGAGAGATGTCCAATGCTGCCAGCACCCTAGGATTGTGCACATACTGCATCCTTAGGGCCGTCTGCAACCTGACCATCTCATCTCTGGTCGGAGGAATCCACTCGACATGCTGAGGATGCTCCAAATGTCCCCTGCATGACAGTGTGCAGTTTGGATGCGCCTTTGATCTCATGTGCCCCAGAAATGAGCCTCCCACGTTGAAGAAAATGTAACTGAAGGTTGGCAGATTGCTAGCCTTGTGGACACAAGTGTGAGGGCACTTCTTAAAAAAACCAGGGGTAGACATTGTAGGGATTAAAAATAGGTGTTAGCATGGTAGATAGGTGTTAAAACGTAGATATTGGTAGATCAATAATGAGGAGGAACGTGATCGATAATGGGTCACATGATCTGAAGTTTGAGTTTCAACCATTCGGAGTTTTAATATCCACATCCATCCTCTTCTCTTCCTACCACAACGCCACCCAAGGGACATTCAGAGCATCGCAGGCATGCGTGTGCTTAGAACATGTCCAAGGGTATGCCATGTGCTTTATGGATGTAGAATGATGTGTTAGATAACATAGTTAGGATATGTAGTACAATAAAAAAGGCTAATTTATAGGGTGGGTCATGCTGGTCCACTTGAAACATTATGCATCTATTATGTGATAAACACATCTATTACATGGTAAATGAAATGCCTTCTAAAATCCATCTGAGTCTGGGTTTGAATTTTCAATGTTAATGCACATGGCTCCGTTTATGTGACTTCAAAAATGGACCATCTATGACGATCAGCAAGAATTACTAAAATTCCTTCATACAAGGATGAATTCACCCCCTCTTACCCGGATGACAAGCCTGCCAATGACTTTGAGCGACGTATTGCTTCTCTGGATCAGCAGTCATCTCCCTGGGAGCAGTTCAGCGTGGTGGACGATATTATCATTTACTCATTGTTTTCTACCAAGCGACGGCCAGAGGGTTATCGTGCCGTGAAGACGGAGCATGCATTTGGGGAAGATGATCCACCCATTACACAGGAGGAGGGGATTGAGATTCGAAAGATCTTTGGGAGGGTAGAGGAGTTGGACCAGGTTCCCAGCATGGCTCAAGCTATGGTAACTGCACTTCCCCACATTTTTGCACAAGAGCATATACTGGTGATTCGACAGTAAGCATCCCAATCAAATTTTGCTTGAGAGTTACTTAAATTACATAGTCTTCTTTATCGGTACCACATAATGTATTCTGCTGAAAGTCCGGTGAAACATGAGAAGGTCTCGTTTGATGGGACCACGATTTCCCTGGGGCTCAAGGCTAGGTGGGATATACCAGCGGGCTTCCCCATTTTGTCTACATCAACCTCCTTGTCCCTAGACTTAGTTCCCCCATGAAAGTTGGGAATCTCCATCATCGAGGTAAGTTCAGGGCAAAAAGGGCCCCTTGGCCATCATGTAATGTTAGGACCCTTGTGATTTGCTAATCAGGACTGCCAGCTGAATGGCCAGGTGGGCCTTTCCTCCTTATCCCCAAAGTTCATACTCAAATATTATACAGATCCAGAGCGTTACAAACTCATATGCTAATATGGTCTGGTCTATAAAAGAAATCAAGGAAGGAGACTCGATCACCGTGCAGTACAGGCAAGATTCCACCTATTTTGTTGACAAATGTGCCTGTGTGTCTTGCCAACCTGATAACCCTCCCATAGTGCCTCGTAGATCTGTAGCATCTGCTTCAGGTAGTGGGGAGGAGCATGGGGAGCCATCACCCACACTCAATAGAAAGTCACACAGAGGGGGGAGGAGGAAGTGTAATAAGAGACTTAGGGAATGGGAAGAGTTGGATCAAGAGCTAGAAGAATTGGACAGAACTGCCCCAGAGATGCCTTAGATAATACCTATGTACAATTATGATGATTTTATAATGTAAGGACAGTTGACTAACGCAAAATAATAGCTATGATGCCCAATGATGCCCAATGATGCCCAATGATGCCCAATGACACCCAATGACACCAAATGACACCCAATGACGCTGGAGGTATTTTGGCCAGGGGGGGTGGGGCATATGAGTGGAATGGGCCCGCAGGACATCTTTGGATATCCAGCACCCTTCCCTTATCCTCCTACTATGATGCCAAAAGACACCTGGGCTATTTCAACCAGGGGGAAAGGGCCCTGGGGACATCTTTCAATATCCAGGGCCCCCCCCTATTCCATCCAAATCAATCCACCCTTCCCAAATGGATGACACTGTTGAAAAGGCTGACATGAGCCTATTCGAATAACTCAACCCCCTCCCCATAAGGACGACGCTGTTGACAGCGCACACTAGGTCCAAACAGAAAGGGTGTATGGCTGGTGACGTTTGAACGAAACCAACAGGACGTGTGTACCTGTCAACGGATTACGTGATGTAACGTGTCACCTGACGTGTCACTTAATTTCCCTCCCACTTCTTCGTGCATGTTCCTTCAACCGACATTCCTCAAGAATGACTAAACGTCCACTAGGTATGTGCCACCCTGATAGTCCTGACCATTATTGTGACTTGTATAGACACAGAGCAATCTGTCTCCCTCAAATGTTGACAGCTGGCATCGGACGGCGATGCGCTGCCAGACATAACAACCCAGGGAGCCCAGCATCCTGAAGAGATCTCTTCGGATGCGCTGCACGGATCCCTCGTTCATTACATGACAAAGCAAAGTGAGTGATTCTGCTCACCTTTTCTGTAATGTTTATAAACGGATGCTAATTCGATTCCCAGATGAGGCAGGATGGCCATACTTCGAAACATTGGAATCCCAAAGAGAGGGTTGGCCAGGGGACACAAAAAAAGGCCTCCCTAGCCACTGTCTTTTCGGGGGTGAGACCAGTGAGTTCAAATTTTTTACATCAAATGATTTTGTTAATCCCTTGATATATGAGAATGAAGCCAGGGGGAGCTCTGGGTCAGGTACCTAGATAATTACATTCATTTCACTACAGAAAGTATTTAGCTAGCTTGTCACTAGGATGGCATTGGGAATTCAAACTCTCGCAAAAAATGGGAACAGATGTACAATGGGTTTCTACAAGTGGTAAGATCTCATTTGCTTATGGAAACCAACAATTGACAACATAGGGTCAGATTTAGGAGCCACCTGTGCTACCACCAGCAGTTCTATTAGTGACATATCACTACCACCTCAGAACGATGAGGAGCCAGATGAACAACAGACGGATTGTGGTGAGTTTTCTGGTACTCCCATGGACTTAGAGCTAGAAACTAATGCTGGGTTCTCCAACAGAGCTTTGGGTGGACCGTTTCCTCTCTCATGGGAACAGTGAGAGTATGGGTCAACATGCAAGTCTACACTTGGCGACATGGCTCATCTCCAATGACTCCATTCCTGACGTAGAATGGTTGGCAAGAGGGAATGCTACCCAGGTATATCCCAAACAAAACATGCAGTCCTTTTATGACCTCCTTTCAGGAATTCCTCAAACAGGCCAAAAACTTCCTAGTAACATTGACCCAGGAACCAGTGACTAATATGCTGGGAAGTTCACTTCTGATAGCTGAGCTTCATAAGGTGATTCAAATTAGTATCCTCCTTACTGAACGGATCTGAAAGTTGGATCAGTTGGTCAAAAATGACTGGGACATGGACAAGGACTCCTCATAACCTTATATATAATAGAGTAATCAAAACTGGATATATAATAGAATAGAGTAATCAAAAGGGAATATATAATACAATAGAGTAATAGAAACTGAATGTATAATAGAGTAATGGAAACTGAACATATAATTAGTGTTGCAAATAGCTAAGCTGGTCAATTTTACACTGGTGAATAATAATCTCGGTTGCGAATAAGTACTCTCTAAATAGCCTTTTGACATGAAGTGTCTGACAAATGATCCCCTGACATAATACATCAAAACAGCCCCAATCAGAGGATGATCAGGAACCTGCCCCAAACGTTTGAATTTCAACCAACCTTTCCAACTCACCTAATCATGCCTGCAACCCGTAACTCAAGGTCCCAGAACAGAAAACCTTATGGATGAAAGGCTCCCAAATCATCTACTGGCCGGACGACGCCATTCGAGGATGCCATACCATCACTTGCTGTCATGAAAGCCATTCCTACCCAGGCCAGCATCAAGGTCAGAAATGAGAGTGGGGAGTCGGAGAGGTTTAAACCTAATGATAGGTAAGCAATATATTTAAAGGCTATCTCTGCTGTTAGATGATGAGCATTGAAGTGTTTTTGTTGCCCATGGGAACACGGACCATGATGCCCAGCCACTGGATGGTCACTCTTACTGGAAGTTGAAGATAGTCTCCATACATCAATTCAAATCAAAGCCATGGGTAATAGTCCAATGGTATTATGTGTCCACCCATCTGAAGGAATTGGGCATGGAGTAAGTGATATCCCATAATAATGACTGCGCATGATTTAATGAATTAAACCCCATGTTTAGTGACGATGCTCTGGAACAAATGGGCAACACTGAGCTGGTTATGAGCAACCACCATGACGTGATCCCCTTGGACAGTCTGGAGGGTCAGTACCATCTTCATTCAGCGAGTTACATATTGCTGACCAGCTACAAGCTCAATGCAAAATCCTCCATTGGAACGATACCGACCCATTGGCAGAGTGGCTGCAGGTTGATAGCTGGTACTACCAATTGGAGGTGGTGTTCAAAGCCGGGGCAAAGCCTTGAATTAGGGCAAGTTCTGTCATGACCCAAAACAATAAATTTAAATTCTAAACTCTTATGAATTAATTATCCAGGGGATCAATGCTACTTGCATTTGCAGGGCAATGTACTCCCCAGCTTTAGATCTCCAACACCATTGCTCAACATGTTCCAAATGGTTTCATTCAACATGTCTGGAAAAGCCATCTGAGCGGTATTGGGATGTGGGTTCCCAGCCCCTGTCCAAGCAGTTACAGACAGTGCCAGAGGTGAGGGGTTGGGATGGGGGTTCAGGAAAACCCTGGGAGACAGTGGGGAATGTAAGGAAGCTGTCAGCTTTCTGACGTTGGTTGAGGAAAGGTCAACTACTGGAGTGTTGGAGGGAGAAGATGGGCGAGGGGTTCATTGAAGACATGATGAGTAAGAAGTGGGACAAGTACATTTGCCCTCAGTGCTCCTGTCATATCTAGGATAGTATACTGTACTATTTTATTCAATTCCTCAGTCAGGCATCATACCTGATTAATTGAAATGGTACAGTAGATAACTCTTAAATCAATTAATCTTCTTCAGAGTCATATAGGCTAATGTCTGAGGGTTCATCATCTTCTGAGTCTCCTCCTGAGTCACCTCTGTTATTTCCTGAGTTGCCTATATTGCCTCCAGAGTCACCTCCTGAGTCAACTTCTGAGTCACCTCCTGAGTCACCTCCTGAGTCGACTTCCTAAGTATCTTATATGGGAAAAGGGTGCCCTTTCCCCCCTTTTCTGGCAAATAAACAACTTTTCCCAGTTTTGGTTGGCCGGGAATGCCAAAAAAAGGGGGTTGTGAAGGAAAAGGGCACCCTGGGTGCCCTTTCCCCCCCAGGGTGCCCTTTTCCCTGTCAAATGGCAGTTTGAAAACTCCCTATTCTCACTTGTGAGAGAAATTATTGACAGGTGTGTTAAACATTACTTTAAGCAAAATCTCAGGAAAAGAAAGTGTTGTCAATGTTGTCAATTCTTTAAGCAAAACTTCTTGTAAAAGAGAGTGTTGCCAACCTTGTCATTTTGAAAAATTGTTGTGAGACATTGTTGTCAAGTTTGTTCAACAGCAACCAATTTAAAATACATGACAACAAAGTCTAATCTTTCAAGTGAGCTTGTTGTGAAGATCAATCTTCTACATCAAAAGACAAACCCACCCTCATCTGGCAATGATACATTGATGAAATACCAAAAGGATTTTGGTTGACAAATGCCCCCTGTAGTTGAAATACCAAGTGATTTATTAAACTAGGGTGGGATTTTGCAGGCATGGACCACAATGTAAAGGAAATGGCACGGAACTTTTGATATGTAGGGAAAAGGGCACTTGCAGCAGTGGATGTTCAATGTCAAACCTAAGTATCTTATATGGGAAAAGGGTGCCCTTTTCCCCCCTTGTCTGGCAAACGAATGACTTTTCCCAGAATTGGTTGGCAGGGAATGCAAAAAAAAGGGATTGTAAAGGAAAAGGGCACCCTGGGTGCCATTTCCCCTCCAGGGTGCCCTTTTCCCTGTCAAATGGCAGTTTGAAAATTCCCTATTCTGACTTGTGAGAGAAATTATTGACAGGTGTGTTACACATTTCTTTAAGCAAAATGTCTGGAAAAGCAAGTGTTGTGAATGTTGTGAATTCTTTAAGCCGAATTTGTCATAAAAGAAAGAGTTCTGAGTGTGAAAAATAGTTGTGAGAGACATTATACAGGGCTTCTATGAGACTTATTGTATACAGCGAAACACAAATTTAGAGAAACTTTGGAAGGATGAAATGCAGGTATTATATGATATATTAGCTGTAGAAAGTTGCTAAGAAATTGGCGGAACGGTTGTTGAGCAATGGGAGCCACAAAGTATGGCGTATTTGTGGGCTTGTGACAATGTGTGACAATGTGTGACATTGAAGTCAGTGAGCATACAAAGACTCGTATTGAATTCAAATAGTAACTAATGACAATATACTATTATTTATTCTGAATAATATGGAAAGTTGAAAAAAAAAAGAAATAGTGTCATTTAGTGTCACCCGGCATCATTTGGCATCATTTGGTGTATTTTGGCATGTTATGCCTATGGAAACACCATGGGTGGGTGTCATTTAGCATTATTTGACTTCAATTTGCCCATGGAAAGTTAAAGAAACATAGGTGTCATTTAGCATCATTCATTGTAATTCAGCGTCATTTGGCGTCATTTGGCGTCACTCAATGTTTTAGCATCATTTGACTTAAATTTGATATACCTTGCACATGGAATTTAAAAAAACATGGGTGTCATTTGCAAGGTAACCATCACATACAATACAATAGCATCTCTAACATGGGCACAAGGTAACTGTCAAAACACAAGGGCTAAAGGTAACCATTGAAATACAGGAGTACAAGGTAACTGTTTGCCAATCCTCCTATAAAAACTCATCTGCAGCTGGGGTTTAGAATTCATCCTCCAACATGAAATGCTCCTCCCAAAAGCAAGCGGATCCTGTGAGTGCAAATAACAGCCATCTACCCATTCTGATAAAATTTTGTACAGTCAGAAAGCCCCCCTCACAAATGAATATCCACAGTCACCAGACCAACATCTGACATCTACCAACACAGCGACTCTGACCTCAGTTCAAGCCTAACTGACCTGCCATCAGAGTCAGACCATGATGAACCTATGCCCACAGTAGGGAAAGTACATAAAACCTCATGAACTGTCAGAAATCCACACATCTGATACACCTGCCCCAGGGAAAACAGCATCAAAAAAAAAAAAAAGAGAAAACAATATACCCAGTGAATTATACTACTAGTACCAGACATTCCACACTTACCCATATGATCCTAAGCGGATGACCGCCCAACAATATGTCCCCCACCCAACGTTCAAGCAAGGTGCTGCAACAGACAGACTGATTGCCCCCTCCAATGCAAGAGGGGAGAAGAAGTGTTTCAAGGATATGCAAAAGCAGACACGCATGCATGTCCAAGCATTTAAAAAATATGCTGACTGTTTCCTTGTTCCCACTACTATTGCTTACCTCCAATCTGTCAAATACTCCAAAGAAGTCAAATTACAGCTGGATAAGCATTGTGAAGAAACATT
>QLOK01000247.1:0-18852 GCA_003313805.1 Tricholoma flavovirens
GCTCGTTCCTGAAAGCTTCATGAATAGTAGAGCGATCAAGGTTGTCAATGAGCATGAGGGAGGAGATGAATGATGAATACTCGTCAGGAAGTGCACAGATGACGGCCATGGAGTGGAGTTCATTGTCGAGGTCATCAAGAGTAAAGCCAGGGGGGCGAAGATCCTTGATAGCACGAATCTTCTCTGAGACTCAGGCGATGAGACCTTCAAGACCTTCATTCTCCTGTTTCCAGACAGAGAATAAATCGTTGTAGGTGTTAAAACACGTACCGGGCTTCTTTGACTGATTGCCCTTCTCCAACAATTCCCACATCTTCTTTGGATCATCCAAAACTCCACCAAGATGATGCTTCTGGTCATCCTCTATAGCCAAATAGATCTCCCCAGCCCCTTTATCCACTCTTTCTAACCATTTCTGGTAAGCCTCCGCATCTGAAACACTAGGTTCTGCCATATCTCCGCTCACAATCCTCCACCACCCTTGCTTACGACCCCAGGCAGCCATCTGATCCCTCCAGGTAGCATAGTTCCGGTTATTAAGCTTTGGGAAATTAGGAGTTGAGTTGGACATGTTTGTAAAACGATTTGTGGTGCGATGGCCGTTGATGCGATCAGGGTGTGTATAGGCGCGTTCGGAGCGTAAACGTGTGCCGAATAAGATGGTGTAAAGCTTTCGGTGATGCGATGTGAATAGCGCGAATGGGAGACAATTTAAGTCAACAGTGGTAATAGGAGAAGTTGGTGTTTCAGGTTCGCGTTGTGCGCTGTGCGCGAACCGTGGCAGATATAGACTATCGGTTGGAGTCGGTGATGGATAGGATGTATGTGAAGGTCCCTGCGAAGGGGTTAAGCGATCTGAGCAGAGGGCGGTGAGGAGCGTTGATTTTGGGGTGAAGTACTGTGAAAACAGCAAAAGCAGTTGTTAGGCAACAACAGAAGTGTATTGTGTTGAGATCGGGAGTATGTATCAGGCGACACCAACGCCCGACTACCGAACGTGGCGATGGTGCATAGCCACATTATTTATAATACCGATCTGTAGTTACCGACTTAGTTTACCGGACTTAGTTTACCGGGCTATGCCCACAATGTTTAGTATAAAAGTTCTATGTATATAGTTAATTATTTTAACGAAGTTTGTTTACTCTATCGAGTCCTCTATTGCTCAACATATTGAACGCAAAGGACAGGTGTCCTAGGGTTATTGAGGTCGTAGAATTCACTGAGAGTGATTTCAGAGAGATAGGAGTTGATTTGAAGGCGCTAGGGCGCAGGGCCCATAACCTGCTAAAGTCTGAGGTTGCCTTGAGTTCAGTTTAACCTAGCAACTGTAAAGGGAGGCTCAGATAAATGGATTAGCTGGAGTCCAGAGTGAGCAACTAAAGAAGTTAAAACTCCGGACTCAGGTGTCTACATACTGTGAATCAAACAGTGACAAACACAAGATGGAAACTATCCTAAGTGCCCATGAGTGTAACAACAAGTAATAGGAGATGAAATAGAAGTGGAATAGAAGTGGAATAGAGAGATGGTGAATCATACATTTAACAGAAGAATAAAAAGGGGGTAATGTGAGGAAACATGTACAGTTACCTACTATAATTTTTCTTATTTTTTTGCACTAGTATTACACCATAAAACATTAAAATTATCAATGAACGCAACCGTGAGATGGATAATTCTCATGTGCCCTATATTTAGAATATGTATGCAACTGTACACTCGCATCATAGAACAGTATTCAAATATTGTACAAGAATTGTAACTTAGTATAAAAACCAATAAATACTAAGAGACACATCAGTTGTGTTCTCTTAGGATTCCCACCATCATATTGTATGCGGAAATGCCTTCGTCAACCAACCGTTCTATTATTACCACATCACATCAAACTTTGATCCCCCTTTCTATATTCGTTGCATCTTCTTGTAGAGCCCACACAAAGACCCTAGTGGGGATTTGGTGTTGCCCTGACACCAAGGCAGATTTTCATTTGGTCACCACAACACTCTGTGAATACCAACAAAGGTATGTCAGTTCTGTTTTTGAAGGTGTTTTTTCCATTCTTCTTGATGTTCTGGACATGCCTGAGTCTGAGCCACTTTTTGATTGGTACAGCCCTGGACTCTGCATTTAGCCCCATATTCTAACTCATGTAATGGACAAAAGACTCCTCCTCAAGAATTGGCCAGTGGAGATATGCAATTATTATATGCACAATGCTAAAAAGATATCAGCATTAGTTTCAAATAATTATTCAAACACGTACACTGGGCCCCATGAAAACTCCATCTACCACTACAGGTTTTACAGGTGCATAATCAATCATGTTATCACCCTCTCGAGAGCTTTGTGTATTGCTCATAGCATTTTGTTCTTGTTCTAGTATAGTGTCTTCAGGTGGAATATTATCATCCCCAACCAGAGCAGGTACAGGTGTATCTCCATCTACTCCAACTAGTGATGCTGGATCATCATTACCTGAGATTATATCAGGAGTACTCTTGTACTTATGAGTACATTCTGAGCAAGAATGCTGATCTGTAGCCTGTATCATTCCATTTTCTCCCAATATTTCAAACACCTCTTTTGGGACTTCATCAATTGCCAATTGCCAGGCCATCTTTTAGTACCAGATTAATGCCTGATGCAGATGCAAGTGTATGAATTGATTCTTGGACATATGCATGCCAAGTCTGACATTGAGAAAATTTGGACCTGGTTCTGACAGCATCCCCCAAAATGTGTTATTCCAAAAATCTGTAATGGCTGAAGCTGAAGCATGAAAGCTGTACATAACACACAAAACAAGATTTGAAAACAGCCTATCCACCCAGATACTTTGACCAGCCTTATCTGCATGATAGATAGTCTGACAGTCTAAGGTTTCACATTTACATGAGTTTGGGCATATAACAAGTATTGGCTGGATAGATTTGTGTGACACTGGGCTGAGCTTTCGCTGAAATTAATTGCCCATTGTCATTATATGGATTTAAATTCAGCAATTTAGCAAGTGCATCAAGTTTAAGTCCAATATTGTTGACTCTGAGCTCAGTCTCAGTGGCATCATCTGATTTCTTGAGCAATCTGATGTTTTGTTGCTTGTACAACTTATTTTCCATTGTGCGAGCAAGGCATTTCATCCAACTGGACACTGTTGTATGCTTTTCTCCAGTGCATTTTGGGTTTTGTTGCCTTGAATGTAAATTCAACAAGTCAGGGTTATCTGTCATGCTGAATAAGATAACAAGGACTGTTGAAAGTGAGATTTTGGAACTAAAATTGTCCTGGATAAATTGGCTGAATATTTTGAATGGAATATCTGGGAATGGATCTTCCTTTGGTAAAGCAGTAGCAGCAGGAAAAATGCTGAAGATAATTGATATCCACAGTAATGATTGCAGTTGATTGAGATTTGAAATCATTTTCCAAATTGATGCTTGAAGAAATTCCATAGTATGGACATGCCATATGCTGCCAAGCATCAGGCTTAAAACACGATTGAAATTGCATCAACTCCAATTATCTACTTACTTTGAACTCTTCGTCTTCTTGTCACCTTTCTTCTTGGACCCACTACTACTGTCATTCTTTGCCTTCATTTTTCCCTTACCCTTGCCCCCTAATTTATGCCCTTCTTTCTCTTTAAGCTCCAAAAAATCAAAGAGATCTTTGAAATGGTATACAGCCTTCTCAAAGCCCCAAAGTGCAATATTGGAAGGAGCCTCCTGCTCCTTGTCCAACCAGCTCACCACGTCAGGATAATCAGCTACCTTGGAAAAAGCCTTTGCATGATGGGAATGCCACATTGACTTGGATTGAAAGATTTAAATCAGGTCAGTGACTAAAGCCAGTGACTAAAGGCTTCTTTCCTTCCCATTCACCAGAAACACAAAGTGAAGCCAAAGTTGCATTGGCTTCCAAGCACACTTTGTACTTTTGGTAAGCAAAATGAAGGCTACCATCTGTACGATCAGTCAAATTCAATAGAATATTGAGGCATGTCATAAGATCAGTCTTGTGGTGTAGTAGAAAATGAAGTGGGAGTAGAATCACAGGTCAAAGATGGTGATGTGGCAGTAGATCCTTTGGGCATAATAGGCTGGGAAGCAGATTCATGTTCCTTTTGAATCATTGATAGCTGATTAAAAAAGATTTTTTTCAAAACAAAATAAAGTATAACTTACAACTGAAATTGGAAGAATATATTCCTCATTAATAAAGTCCCATGTGACTGGTTCTTCATCCTTGATTGCTGTGGAGTAGCATCCTTTGATATTCCAGAGGTCTTCATACACAAAAATTCTTGGATTAAGACCTAAAAAGTCTGAAAAACATATTCCTGAATTGTAGTTGAACAGCAACTTATGACAAACAGGAGAATCTTTCTCTGCAAGCTTTGACAGAACTACACCCAAAGATGTGGTAACTTTAAGCTTGAACGCAGACTTAGGCTTGGTCTTGGCAGGGTCGACACATGAATCATATAGATAAACCTTGCCCATAACCAGAGAGGCAGCAGCAATTTCAAGGTCATCAGCCAGGTTGAATGCATTTCCATAGGCCCAGCCTCAGATAACACCACCAGTAATATGTGAGGCACCTTGTATGTTGTGTAAGGGACTAGTTGGTGGACTAACCATCAGAACATCTAAAATACAGTTTGAAAATTGAAAACAAGATTTCAAACAAAAATCATTACCATTATCAATCTTGCATGAGGGCTTGCTCTCCATGATAGTATCCAACAAAAACAGGCTTGATAAAAACAGACAATTCAAAGACAAAATTATTACATTTGCTTCTAACATTAGCTATAGCTCCTTTGTCTTCAAATTCAAACAAATCATTATTGACAAAAGTTTATATATATTAGGAAATATCATACTACAATAATAAAATTTATTTACCTTCAGCAGCAGTGGTGGCAGCAGTGACTCCAGTGTTTGTGCTCTCATCCCTACCCTCATGCTGTGCCCACACCCCACCCCATTGTTGCTGTCATTGTTGTTGATGCCCTTGCCCTCATTGTTGGTGCCCTTGCCATTGTTGTCATTCTCATTGTCCTCATTGTCCTCATTGTCATTCTCATTGTCCTCATTGTTGTTCTCATTGTCCTCATTGTTGTTGTTGTTGCCTGTGCCTGCATTGTTGTTGCTCTTGTAGGTGTTGCTGTTCTTTTTCTTCTTCCTCTCATTCTTGCTCTTGTCACTCTTGTTGTCGCTCTCACTCTGATTGTTGGTGTCCTTCCCCTCATTGTCTTCGTTGTCATTCTGGTTCTCATCATTGTGCTCATTGCTGTGCTTGTTGTCCTTCTCATTGTGCTCACCATCCTTCTCATTGTCCTTGGCACTGTCATTTCTCCTGCTCTTGTTGTCCTTCCCCCAGGGCTGGTCTTCGCTCTTGCTGCTGCTTGTGTCATACTTCTTGGTGTTCGTCAGGTTCAGCTTTGTGTTTTTGTGTGGCTATGGCAGTGTGTACTGCATCTGAGCATCATGGGCAGCCCATTGGGGCAAGAGTGGGCTGGGTGGTGGTGGTTTTTGCAGGCAAGATGGCCCATGCTGGGGGGGCAATGGATAGCCCACTCATTTTTAGCACAATCTCTGTACTAGAATAGAAGCAAAACATGTAATAAGAAAAAAATAAAAAAATAAAAAAAAACACTCACCCCCACAGCTCAGACAGGGTACCAGCTGCCTCAGCAGCTGCATCCTCTTGTGCCCATTCTAACACGGTCTTCCTAAGAAAAAAAGGCCATCTCATCAGCAGAGATGCTGACAGCGATGGTGGGTGAAGTGGGGGCAGTGCACCTTGCACCCTTTCTCCTCATTGCCTTCTTCTCCTTCCCCTTCTTCCCCTTCCCCTTCTCCTTCTTCTCCTTGTCTGGGTCCTCATTATCCATCTCACTCCCTTTGTCATTGGTCTCCTTTCAGGCTTTCTTCTGCTTACCTTTGCTGTCTAGTGATGATTGAACATGTTTGCATACTTTTGCTGGTGGTGTTGCTTCTGATTAGTGCCACTGAGAGTCTTCAAGGTGGCCACCCTTGTTTTTGGCATGTCTTGATGGTGTCATTGCTGTGGATGGTAGGCAATAGCATTGTTGCAGTTGCAGTGATGGTAGTAACAGTTGATGACAGTGGCAGTGGTGGAAGTGTGTGGGTGACATGTACCACGTCTGTGTAGCATGTGGTATGTAGTTACCCTAAATGGATGTGTTTACATGCCCTTGTGGCAAACCAGGTAATGTGCTACTGTTATTCTATTAATATCCTTGAGGTTGAGGGTTTGATCCTTGTTAAGGTCAGATAGATTTTACTATTTATGGCAATGACTTAGTAATACACAGTTAACTCCAAGTGGAATCCCAACAGACTCACAATGGACTCCCAATGGACTCACAGTTTCCATCAGTCTGAACACTCCCAGTGGAGTGCACTTGGACTGTGCTAGGAATTCTGAGGACTACTGGGACTCCACTGGGATTGGACTGGGACTGGGAGTGGACAATTGGCAGGAGTTGGTTGGGGAACCAGTCCTAGTGGAGTCCCAGTGGAGTCTGAATCAGTCCCAGTAGTCCACTCAGACTCCAAGTGGAGTCCAATAGGAAAGGGGTGGAGTGTAAAGACCTCCCTCTAGCATTACCAACAATTTGATGTCCACTTCCAAAACTTTGGGATTGTCAAAGGAAAAGCCCAAGAACTCAATTTCTGACAAATGGTAAACTGACAGGAGATGAACAAGAACGCTGCATGAAGGAAGGCTTATGCCTATACTGCAGTGAAAAAGGACACATTGCTCATGATTGTCCAGAGTCTGTGGCAGCTAAAGGATAAGCTGCAAATGTTTCAGCCTCTGGTTCTACATAAAGCCAAAACTTCAGACTCAAAAAGATAGTCTGCAACCCTCTGGAGAATACTACATGGGCTGAGGGTTGCATTGGCCTTTTCTGTGTAGCTAAATATGTCTGCCTCAACATGTCCGCTCTTTCCAAACCCAATTCCCTGTTTATCACACTATCCATCCTGACACATTCCTTTTCCACCCAAACTCTTATTGACTCTGGCTCTTCCCATTGTTTTGTGGACTCAGCATTTGTTGATAACAACAACTTACCTACTGTTTTGATTGCCCTGGTTGGCCTCCACCTGTTTGATGGCACTTGCAATGCTATCATTACCTGGTCAGCTGAACTTACAGTTACTTCTGCCTGTGGTGAAATGTTCAATTTGACATTTTATGTGACCCCACTTGACTCTTCCTGTTCTACAGCCCTTGGATACTGTTGGCTAAAACAATCCAATCCATGTTGAGCAAGAGAGGACTCAATGGAGTAAACAAACTTCGTTAAAATAATCAACTATGTACATAGAACTTTTATACTAAACGTTGCAAGCATTGCTCAGTAAGCTAATCAGTAAACTATGATTGGTATTATAAATAATTGTGGCTATGTATCACCGCCACATTCAGTAGTCGGCGTCGGTATCACTGCCATGTTCAGTAGTCGGCGTCGGTGTCACCTGATACATACTCCCATTCTCAACACTCCCCCTCGACACCTACGCCATTCCTAAGCATTTAACAAAGTCCTCATGTTTCGGCTTTGGTAATGCTTTGGTAAGCAAGTCGGCTACGTTGTCGTCCATTGCGCAGTACTGAATATTTACCTCGCAAGAGATGATCTTATCATGCATGAAGTGATGTTGGATATCAATATGTTTAGTATGGCCGTGATTTATGGCGTTGTGGGAATAAGCGATCGTGCCTTGGTTGTCTACCTTGAGGATAGTGGGTCCGGAGTAGGGAATGCCGAGTTTGGCAGTAAGGGTCCATAGCCAGATCACTTGCCGTGTTACTAGACTCTCTGCCATGTATTCGGCTTCCATGGATGATAATGCGATCGTTGGTTGCTTCTTTGATTGCCAAGAAATTGGTCTGCCAGCCATTTGGAAAACATATCCAGAAATAGATTTCCGATCATTGACGTTTGATCCCCAATTTGCATCCGAATAAGTGAGGGGAATTCGACTTCTCCCCCTTGCCTGTAAATAATCCCAAGTTCCCATGTACCGTTAAGATACCAGAAAACACGTTTGATGGCAGTCCAATGAGCAGGTCCAGGGTTGCTCATAATCTGACTAAGTGTTTGAACTGCAAATGATATGTCGGGTCGCGTTCCAATTGCTGCATACATAAGCGATCCGATTGTGCTGCGATAGTCAGGAATATCGTGATGCTCGTCATCAGGTGTTCTGATCAATTTGACATTTGGGTCCAAGGGTGTACTGACAGGGTGTGAGTCTGCCATTCCAAACTTCTCCAGGACCCTCTTGATATATTGGGATTGCATAATCTTGAGAGTAGCCTTCTCCAAGTCTCTCTCCAATTCTAATCCCACAATTTGCTTCGCCTCTCCTAAATCTGTGATCGTGAAGTACTTCCCCAATTTGGCTTTCATTCCTGTGATGGCATCAATATCAGATCCAAGAATGGTCATGTTGTCAATGTGGACTGATGTGATTAAAAGATCATGATCGGTGTGCCTAATATAGATGCACTGATCCGAGAAAAGCCATGTGAAATTCATTTTGAGGAAAGTTTGATTGAGTTCCTCATTCCAGGCCCATCCTGCCTGTTTTAATCCATAGAGAGGTTTTAATAATTGCCATACACATCCTGTACCGTCGTCATATTCAGGTGGCTGCATCATAAAAATAACTTCCTCCAAAGTTCCGTTTAGGTACACTCCCACCACATCGACCACCTGGATGACAAGTCCTAAATTCGTCGCAAGTGCTATTAATAGCTGAAAGGTTTCCAGTTGCATGACCGGTGCGAAGGATTCCACAAAATCTATCCCTGGAATTTGGGGACAACCTTTGGCCACGAGTCTCACCTTGTGTTTCGTGATCGCGTTTGATGCGGTACACCCATTTGCTTGCGATGGCTTTGCGATCTGAAGGTAAGTCAATCAATTTGAAGGTACCGCATTTGGTTAGCTGTGTTATCTCAGTGTCCATTGCCTCCTTCCATTTTGGCCAATCTGGCCTCTCCTTTGCTTCCTTTACTGAGAGCGGGTCATCCTCCAAGGTTGCTCCGATCATTGCATAATCAATCATAACATAGCCAGCTTCTTCTACTGCTGGCATGTGATGTTGCCATTCCTTTGGGCCTCGAGAATTTGGATTATTCAGCAACCGGTAATTGACAAGCGGTTGCACAAGGATGCGACTTGATCACTCTCGAGGTACTGGTATCTTTGATGGGGTGATTCATGTGTGGTGCATTTCCTTTTCGGGTAAGTGATCGGAATTTGATGCGACGCCATTTCCACTATCACCTGAAGTCTGCTTGCCGCTATTTCCACTCTGCCCCTCAAGCGGCGCAGGGTGAGTGACTTCCACATCAACAAATCCATCTGGTTCCTCCATTAAGACCACGTTATGAGAGGTGAGAATTTGATGAGTTTGGGGATTATAGTACCTATAGCCTTTAGTACCATCAGCAATCCCCACAAAAATAAATTGATGTGATTTTGGGTCAAGTTTTGAGTTTTTCCCATCCTGCTGCAAGACCCAGCATTTCTTGCCAAATTCCCTCAAGCATGATCAGCCTTTTTCCCCAGAATACTTCATCAGGTACCTTGTGATTTTTGATGGCACGTGTCGGCGATCTATTTTTGAGATAGGTTGCATAAGCGATCGCTTCTTTCCAAAGAGAGTGTGGGAGCTCATGCTGATGTAACATAGCTCGCCCATGCTCCACCAGAGTTCAGTTCAAATGTTCAGCAATTCCATTTTGGGATGGGGAGTGGGGGGCTGTGATTTCCAATAAAATCCCATTGTCCAGCAAAAATTTTCTAAATTCCTTGCTGAGAAATTCTCCCCCTCCATCAACACGAAATTTCTTCAGTTTCCGATCAGTTTGCATCTCGACAAAACTTTTGTATTGCTTGAATTTTGTAAGCACCTCGGATTTCTTCTTCAGGAAATATGTCATCGTGCATCGTGCCTTGCCATCAGTGAATGTAATAAAATATTGATCTCCCCCTGGAGCTTGAGTGTGTGCCGGTCCCCACACGTTGCTAACTGTCAGATCTCCGATCTCCTTTATCTCTGTTTGGCTTTCCTTGGGAAAAGGTTGTACATGCTGTTTTGCCAAGATGCATGCTTTGCCCTGGGTGGCAGTTTTCAATGTCTCATCCACCTCCATCCCTAAAACCATGTCGTTCTCCTTGAGCATTTTTACTGACCTCATGCTTAAATGCCCAAATATCCTATGCCATTCATCCCATGTCCTGCCATCCTTGGCTGGGTATGCTTGGTCTTGTTTGGCTATGCTTTTGACATTCATGTCAAATAATCAGTTCACTAGCCGGCCCTCCATAATAATAGATTTGTTTGGTGCCTGGAACTTTACCCCTGGTGATACAAATAGAACTTTGATTCCAGCCTTGAGTGCACATGAGATCGAAATAAGATTAAAGGTGTATCAGGTGTGTGTACCACATCCTTCAGGGTAAGAATTGAGGTTTTCCCATCCACGGTACTTTCCAACTGTATTGTGCCTCGTCCAAGTCCAGGTCCAAAACCAGAAACTTGATGTCTGGGGGTAGCGGTGTAATCGGTAAAAATACTTTTATCCCACGCTATGTGTGATGTGCATGCTGAGTCTGCCAACCAAGAATCAGGTGAGATGGCCAGTGCAACATCCTCCCCACAATCCCCACAGAAAGCAAATTCCTCATCTGTTGCCATGTGGGCTTCCGTTGGACCCTTGTGCTTCCCTCCGAATTTCCCCTTTCCAAATTTAGACTTCTTGGGGCAGTGCTTCCTAATGTGCCCCTTTTCCCCACATCCATAACAGGTGATATTGGGATTAAATTTCTTTTTCCCAGGCTTTCCCATCAAGGCTGTATCATCCGAATTTCACAGATTAAGCCGTCAATCGTGTTCCAGAATCCGGGCTATTAATGCAGGTGTGTCCTTTAGGACTGTAGTGTCTATAGAAGCAATGTAATTGTTCCAGTTCTCAGGGAGTGATGTTAGCAAAATAATGGAGAATTCCTCCCCATCAATCTTCTGCCCCAAATTGTGCAGCTCCTCCTGATAGCTGCGCAATGTCCAAATGTGTTCATCTATGTGCGTCTCATCAGCGCATTGAGACCGAAATAGTTTCCGCCATGCCAAGACAATTCCTAATGCCCCCTGAGTCTCCAACAAGGATTTCAAAGTATCCCATGCTTCCTTCGCACTTGTTGAACTCGCAACATACACCAACATCTTGTCGGCCACCCTTAATTGGATCACAGACAATGCCGTCCTGTCCTTCTTACGCCATGTGGTTTGTTGGGCCGCATCCATTGGTAGGGTAATCGATCCGTCGACATATTCCCACAAGTCTTGCCCTGTCAAAATATCCATCATTTTGATTTTTTTCCAATGGCGTAATTTTCGGCACCTGTCAAGGGCTCAATACAGTAAACGTTCGTGTGTGTTGAAGCATTTGAAATGTCGGCCATCATTCAAATTTGATAGGGGTGTTATCAGTTCGAGTATAGCATGATCATGAAAAATTCAGTTAATGCCAGGGCCCATAACCTGTTGAGCAAGAGAGGACTCGATAGAGTAAACAAACTTCGTTAAAATAATCAACTATGTACATAGAACTTTTATACTAAACGTTGCAAGCATTGCTCAGTAAGCTAATCAGTAAACTACGATCAGTATTATAAATAATTGTGGCTATGTATCACTGCCACATTCAGTAGTCGGCATCAATATCACCGCCACATTCGGTAGTCGGTGTCGGTGTCGCCTGATACATACTCCCATTCTCAACAATCCATTGATTGACTGGGATTCAGGCCACATCAATTTCTGCTCTATTAAACATAGAGGTCCAGCGCCACTGACATCTCCTCTGGTAGCAGAACCCCTGCTGCAAAACCCCTCTCTTGTGAACACACCATTGGGTCCCAAAATAGGACCAAATCTTGGCCCTACCCACATTCCTGAAACTCCTGAAACCCCCCTACCTCACACAACCCCCTCCTTGATTCATGCCACTGCATATCTACATGCTAGCAAACCTCCTGGTTCTGTGGCATTTCAACTTCAGATCACTCCTGATGGCACTTTCAGCAGGGCCACTACTGAAGCAGTTCCAGACATAACTTCAGTTCCCGAAGAATACCATGAATTGCAGATGTCTTGAGTGAAGGAAAAGCTGATGCCCTGCCTCCTCAGCATTCTTATGACCTCAAAATCAACTTGTACAAAGGTTCAATACCTCCCAGCTGAATGTACTCTCTTTATCAGTCAGAGTTAGAAACTCTGCACCTTTTTATTGAAGAACATGTCAATTTAGGTTTTATTTGGCCCTCCAAGTCTCCCTATCCTCTTTGTGAAAAAGAAAGCTGGCAGCCTATGACCTTGCATCAATTATCGTGGCCTCAGTAGAATCATGAAAAATGACTGTTACCCACCGCCTTTACTTTCAGATCTTCTTGACACACCAAAGAAGGCCTGAATATTCGCCAAAATCGACCTTCAGCATGCCTACCATCTCGTCCAAATCACTGATGGCAAAGAATGGAAAACAATGTTCCACACTTGCTATGGCTCTTTTGAATGGATTGTAATGCTTACTAATGCTTCTGCTGCCTTTCAGTGTTTTATGAAGGACATCTTCAGTGACCTCTTGGATGTCTGTGTCATCATTTACTTGAATGATATGTTAATCTACTCCAAAGATATGAGCAAGCACAAAGCTCATGTCAAGGAAGTATTATGATGCTTCACAAAAATGGGCTTTTTTTGGCTGCCCTAAAATGTGAATTCCACAAAGATTCTGTCAAATACCTTGGCTTCATCCTCACCACTGATGGGCTTCATATGGCCAAAGACAAAGTTCAAATGATTATGGATTGGCCTGAACCCCAAAGAGTTAAGGATGTTCAGTCTTTTTTAGGATTCTGCAATTTCTATTGATGGTTTATTTATGGGTATTCTGACATCATTGTTCCACTCACTTGGCTCACCCAAAAGGGCTTCGCTTGGCACTTTGATGAGAAATGCTGAGAAGATTTCCAGCTCTTAAAAAATCAGTTCACAGAAGCGCCTGTATTAACTAAATGGGTACTCATGATAAAAGCCTGATATTTTATGGGTATTCTGACATTGTCATTCTACTCACTTGGCTCACCTGAAAAGGCTTCCCTTGGCACTTTGACAAGAAATGCTGAGAAGTTTTCCACCTCTTGAAAAATCAGTTCACAGAAGCGCCTATATTAACTAAATGAGTCCCTGACACCAAAATGATCTTGGAGACAGATGCTTCTGATTATTCTCTTGCTGCTATAATTTCCCACCACATGGCTGATGGTGAGATTCACCCTATCGCTTTTCACTCCTGCTCCTTTAATTCCACTGAACTTCATTATGACACTCATGACAAAGAGCTACTCACAATTGTCGAGGCTTTCAAACACTGGCATCAATATTTCAAAGGTAGCAGCACCCCAATTGATGTGGTCACAGATCACAAAAATTTGGAGTACTTTGCCACTATGAAAATCCTTACACAGCACCAAGCATGCTGGTCTGAGTACTGCTCTCAGTTTGAAATGGTCATTCGGTTCCATCCTGGCAAGTTGGGGGCAAAACCCAATGCATTAACAAGATGTTGGAATGTCTACTGCAAAGGGGGAAATAGTGACTTCATCCTTGCAAACCCAAGTAACCTTCAACCCATCTTCACCCAAGAACAATTACCAGCTTCAATACATGCTACTTACTTAGCAACTCCAATCATTCAATCTGCAATCATTATGGATGTTGAGAAACTCCACAATGATATTTGCTCTTCCTTATCCCAGGATCCTGTTTCAGCCAAACAATTCCAAAATCCTAGTAATCCCAAATGGACTACTGATGAAAGTGGCCTACTTCAGCTCAACAATTGGATATTCATACCTGACATCTTAGACCTCAGGCGCCAAAGTACATGAGTACATGGTTGACCTGGATGAACTACATACTGAACTATGCAACCAAATGGTGAAAGCTCAAGTTTGTTACCAAGGACCTGCAGATTGCTGCAGAGAACCTGCACCTGACTTCCAAGTTGGACAACAAGTCTTTGTCAAAGCCAATAATATCCGAACTACTAGACCCTCCAAGAAACTTTCAGAAAAATACCTAGGACCATTTGACTTAATAGCTCAACCTGGCACACAGTTGTTCACCCTTCGTCTTCCTGAACACCTTATACTATACACCCTGTTTTCCACATTTCACAGTTAGAAACTTCAGTGCCAAACATGATCACAAATCATACCCAGTGTTAAGAACTGAAACTGAAAGGGATTCTGTGTGGGAACTGATCGGGAGTCCGGAGGGGTATCAAAAAGAACTTGGCTTCAACTTGTAAGAAGAAGTTGCGCCCTTCACTTGTTATGGTGTTCTAATTTACTGGAGGATGATCTGGAATTCAAGTAGGGGATCGATCAGAAGTCCGAAGACAAAAGACAAGAGGGTGAATAACATATGAATAACATATGAATAACATATGATATTTGAATTGCAGAATACAAATGAAATATCTAAGTTTAAATACTAATATTAAATCCGAGATCAGAGATCCGATTGGAGACCGAGGTAAGAGCTATGTATGTTAGCTGTGGTCGGCAGTACAGGTGGTACCCGAGGTAAAATTGTATGAGTAACTACAGTAACTATGTACGAAGTCTACACTATGCACTAGAATGGAATCTGATCGATCTCAAAAAATATCGGAGTTTGGAGCAGTGTTCCATTGGAAGTCCGAGTCGGGTGGAACAGAATGTAACAGTATTTCCCCCTTAAGGCCGAGCCTTCGAGGCATGTGAATGTTGAAGTCTAGACTCGGCAATTTTTTTAGAAAAATTTCATTTCTCCTCCTACCACCACCATGTCCAACATTGGTACTTTTGATTTCTCTCGCATGTCCACTGCAGACCAGTCCACTGCGCTTCTGCAAATGCTAGTGCAGACCCAAAAACAAGCAGAGGAGGAACGGAGTGCAGAAAATGAATGAAAGGAATGAGAGTCTTGGGAGGCCACTGAGAGGGAGGCCAGGGAGGCCAAGGAGGCTGAGGAATTAGCGGCAGCAAAGGCAGTGAGGAAGGCTGCCAAAAAAGGCAAGAAGCGGGTGCTGGTGATGGAGGCCAAGTCGGGAGCCAAGGAGGTGGCCCATGAGCAGCCAAAACCCAAAAAACGAGTGAAGATGGCAGAGACCATAGCGGAGACTGCTACAGAAGTTGAGGAAGGGTCACCTATTGAGACAGCGGAGATGCCCTGCAAGAAGTAAGTGACAAATTCTTGTGTTCTTCTTTAGTTAATGTTCCTAATGTTCGGCTAGTGAGCGGGAGTGCATGCGGGTCTGTGAGGGCCATGCGAAATCATGTTTGGTGTGCAGCAAAGCAAAGCACCGTTGCATAGGGGCGGTTTGGGGAAATGGGGAGGGTAATAGTGGAGAGGTCATAGGAGTTCCATCGGGGTCCATGAGCAAGGAATTGAGGGAGATGCGAGAGATGATGAAGGAAATGGCATGGCTGCAACAGGCGTCCATCAAGGCAGCAGCAGCAAATCTGGAGAAGGTAACATGGGTAGTACAGGAGGTGCTGGATAGTTTCCAGTACTGTTGGGATAACGAGCAGGAGGATGAGATTTTCGACGAGTGGGTGGCAGACATGGAGTTTGGGGAGATGGAGAACAAAGTAGCAGAGTTGCAGGCAGAGGAAGCAGAGGACTGAGAATGGTTGAAGGAGAGGGCAGAGAAACGAGGGGTAGTAGGGAGCATAGGGGAGGAAATTGTTGCTGAGGTAGTAGTTGAATCAGGTGTGGGGATGTAGGTGGGGGTCCGATCGGAAAGCTGATCATAATAAAAATTTCTTTTTGTTCATGTTTTGTTGGAATGATGTAAGGAGTGAATGAGAGTTTCACAGAATGTATGCTGATGGTGGGAAACAAGCATGCTGGGCGCCATCTGACGATGACAACGGTGATTTTGGTTGTAGGGGAGTTTCGAAATGGACCCATCGTAAGTTCAATGGAACCGGCCGTTGTGGTAACTCGACCAATGGGATACTGTTGTCTTCTTCATAGATGTCAGTGTCATGGTTAAATTGAACTGTAGATGTCTGTTCATTGTTATAGATTCTTGGCCCATATACCCTTTCCTGGTACCAGCAGGCAAACTTGGCTTGTCCATAGACAATGGCTGCAACTGATACGCTGAATAGAAATGCAAGAAGGAGTGTAGTAGGAGAGAATGAGTTGTCATCCATTCTGCTGAGGTGAGGGTCTTGAAAGAAGATTTGTTAAATAATTCCCATGGCTTGTTACAGTAACAACAGTGTTCTGTAGGCTGTAGGTGAAGACAAGAATTCGGTTGGGTCTGGCAGTAGTCCAAAGACTTAAAAAGAGCAAATAGGAAACCATCATGGGAGAGGACCAGGTTTGTTCAGGTAACAAGTGTGGAAATCCGAAACTATTTCTTGCACATGGTCAAGTTCATTAGCCAGTAACCATGAGTTTTCTTCATCGGTTCCTTCGTAACCAGCCCATCGGACAAAGTATAGGAGTTTACACTTTCTCTGATTATCAATTTTTGAATTGAGAATTTCAGCTATCTTGTATTCAATGTCATCATTGATTTCAACAGGAGGTGGAGGTGGTTGGGTACAATTCAGGATTGAGTTTGGTACTGATGGTTCTAACTGGGAAACATGGAATACTGGGTGAATTGCACACAAGTGTTTGGGAAGCTGAAGGGTGAACAAGTGAGTGCCGGGATGGGCTATAATTTCGAATGGTCCTAAATACTTTTCTGAGAGTTTCTTTGAGGGTCTAGTGGTACTGATGTTTTCTGCATGAACATAAACTTGTTGACCAACATGGAAGTATGGTGTGGGGTCCCATCGGTGATCTGCAGGACCTTGATAATGTTTTTGGGCTGCTGCCATCTGATTTTGGAGTTCAGCATGAAGTTCTTCAAGGTTGATAACAAATTCGCAGGCTTTGATGGATGCTAGCTTGCATTCTGGGAAGACAGTGATGTTGGGATGATAGCCTTTGTTAGTGAAGAAAGGGGTTACGCCAGTAGTAGCACTAGGAGAATTGTTGTAGGTGAATTTGGTGAGGGGTAGGATTTCCGACCAATTGTCTTGTTGATAGTTGCAGAAAATACGGAGGTATTGTTCTAACATTTGGTTGAGACATTCGGTCTGACCATTGCCTTCCGGGTGATAACCCAAAGTGAGGTGTATCTTCATTGTCAAATCTGTTCCTAAGGATCGGAAAAGTGTGAGATGAACTCAGATCCCCAATCACATGTAACATGTGCGGGAACTCTGTGCTTTGAAAAGATGTGTATAGTCTTGCTAGTTTGGGCACCATAATATCGTCTGAAGTAGGAATGAAGATGCCTTGTTTAGATAGTTGATCCATGACTACTAGGAGTGCGGTATGACCCAAGGAGTTAGGGAAGTGTTTGATGAAATCCATGGAGATAGAATTCCAAGGTTGTTTGGGGACAGGGAGTTGTTTCAATAACCCATAGGGTTTATGATGAGGTGCCTTTGATCATTTGCAAGTAGTGCATGAGCTGCAGAAATCTTTTACAAACATATGCATGTTGGGCCAAATGTATTCACGGTGAACCAATTCTAAGGCTTTGTTTTGACCAAAGTGTCCTGCGAGTACATGATCATGTTTGTATTGTAGGACTTTGAGTCGGAGGTCTGCATGGTCCAGTACGAAAATCTGATTGTTTAGATGAAGTAGGCTACTTTCATCAATAGTCCATTTAGGATCAATGGGGGTCAGGAATTGTGCAGCAGAGATCGGGTCAAGGGGTAAGGATAAGCAAATGTCATCATGGAGCTTCTCTATGTCCATAATGATTGTGTTTCTAATGATTGGTGTAGCGAAATAGGTTGTGCGAAGGGAAGCAGAAAGCTGCTCTTGAGTAAAGATGGGTTGGAGATTGCTCAGGTTTGTGAGGACGAAGTCGCTATTTCCCCCTTTGCGGTAGACATCCCAACGTCTAGTTAGCGCATCAGGTTTGGTGCCTAATTTCCCTGGACAGAAGCAAATAACCATGTTGAACTGGGAAAGGTATTCAGACCAGCGGGCTTGTTGACGAGTAAGGATCTTGGTAGTAGCAAAATATTCCAGATTTTGGTGTTCCATGACCACATCAATCAGGATTCCGCTACCTTCAAAATATTGTCGCCAATGTTTGAAGGCTTCAAAAATGGCCAGTAGTTCCTTATCGTGCATGTCGTAGTTCAGATCAGCGTCATGGAATGACCTAGAGTGAAAAGCGATAGGGTGGGTTTCGCTGTTGGGAGTCCATCGGCAAATGATCGCTGCTAGGGCATAGTCCGAAGCATCAGTTTCTAAAATCATTTCTTCAGGTACCCATTTAGTTAGTACAGGAGCCTGTGTAAACTGTTGCTTTAATGTTTCGAATGCCATGCAGCATTTCTCGTCGAAGTTCCAAGGGAAGTTTTTGCAGGTTAGGCGGGTGAGAGGAATGACAATGTCTGAGTATCCATAAATGAAATGTCAGTAGAAATTGCAGAATCCTAAAAAGGATTGGACATCCTTTACTTTGCAGGGTTCTGGCCAATCCCCAATGGTTTTCACTCTGTCTTCAGCCATTTTGAGTCCATTGGTAGAAAGAATGAACCCCAGGTATTCAACACTTCTTTATGAAATTCGCATTTTGGGGGGGCCACATAAAGTCCATTTTTGCAAAGTAGATGTAGGACTTCCTTAACATGAGCTTTATGTTTGGACA
>QLOK01000248.1:0-11784 GCA_003313805.1 Tricholoma flavovirens
TCATGCTACAGATTCAAATCACAAAAAAATGCTTGGCATGACAGTTAAACTGTGCTCAAAATCTCGAGAAGCGCTAGAGGTTTCCACACGACTCTGCCAGCACCATGCCGAACTTACGGCAGCATTCAGCCAGCAAGCAATCAAAAGATGGGAGGAAGAAGTCAACTTTGCGGAATCACTAAGGCTAACAAATGTAAAGGTAATGGATATGTATGGCACACAGGGATCAGGATCGGGATCATCAGGACCGGGAATGGCCTCAGCCTCTACTACTGCATTGGCATCCCCATTGGTTCAATCTGTGGTTGAAGAGTGGATTGATTTTGCTATTGTTTTTGAACAAATGCAGTAAGTTGGACTCAGACCCATATCAAATACCACCATTGAAGTTTACCAGGATTGAATTATGAGACAAAGTCTGTCGACTAGGAAAATCACCACATGTTTCCGATATGCAAATAGTTGAACAGGAAAGAGAAGCTCTCGCATCTCACATGGTAACCTTAACACATTTACAAAACACTGCCAATGTTGCAAGTCATGAGATTGCTCCCTCACGCATCACACACAGCAATGAACACAAATTTGATTCTCATGGAAATACCAATGCTGATGCCGATTCCGATGCCGATTCAGAGGATAATTCTAGAGCTGAGTCTCCCAGCACCTCCCAGATAGAAAACCCAACTCCTTCTTGCATCACACTACCAATCTATAGTCATGCAGACTTCAGCTATGTTGATGATACTTGGTTGCCTGGCTCTGATGATATGGACACTTTGGATGATGAATGATGCACATTTATTTCATTTATATACAGTACATGAACCTATAGTAATAATCTTATTGTTGATGTTTATGCTCCTATGGCTCCTGTCAGCATGGCACATTGAATGTTTTATGCCTGATCCCTGATGCCGATGCCATTTCTAGTGATGCTGGTGCTGTGCCCACTCCCGATGCCAGTGCCGATTCTTTCATCTGATGATGCCAATTCATAGGTTAACGTGTTACATGCTACATCTACTATACAGTACAGCAAGCATCGTGGTAGTGCATTCACTGGTTACATAGTAGGTACTACATATACACTATGCACTATGAGGGTGTTTGATGGCGTCCACCAAACCCATATCACTCAATACATTGTATGTGTTCGATAGGTCGTATTATTTGATACAGTGTAGCTTACCTATGTGATCTTTCCTTAACATTCCCATCACACCCATCCCTGTCCATTCCTGTCCTTTTCTCTCATCATGCATCAGATGCTGCCACCTTTGTCTCACCATCAGGACTTTACCACCACCACTCCAGAGCTCCATTACTGGTTGGGGGTAACCAACCCACTTGGGATGCAATGTGGGCCCAAACAATGTCTACCAGTAAGCCTCTTTTTCATTCATTTCTTGTTCTTATCAGGTAAATAATTGCATCACTTTGTTGTTCAGGATGTATACTACTCATAACAACAAGCACCAGCGTGAGACAACCCACACCCAACCTATGGCCCTCCTCCCCATCCAAATGGGACGTGAGGCCTGGTTTATGTCTAGAAGACCATGCAGCAGTACTAGTAGAGTCTGGTATTTACCAGCCCAAACCCATTTCTGCACCATGTTACACACAACTAACCACCCAAAACCAGGAATTGCTTGCCATGAGGCCCAGCACCTGTCCCCTGTTGATAGGAAGAGGACTTGATATAGTAAACAAACTTCGTTAGGTAGCTAACTATGTACATAGAACTTTTATACTAAATGTTGTGAGCATTGCTCAGTAAGCTAATTGGTAAATAAAGATCAGTATTATAAATAGTTGTGGCTATGTGATCACTGCCACATTCAGCTATTGGCATTGGTGTCACCTATACAGACTTCTGATCTCAACACTCCCCCTTGACACCTATGCCATCCCTAAGTGATTAACAAAGTCTTTGTGTTTTGGCTTTGGTAGTGCTTTGGTAAGCAAATCAGCTAAGTTGTCATCCATCATGCAGTACTGAATACTCATCTTGCATGAGATGATCTTCTCACATATGAAGTGATGCTGGATGTTGATGTGCTTAGTGTGGCCATGATTCAGTGCATTGTTAGAGTAATCAATCGCTCCATGATTGTTGATGTTGAGAATGGTGGGTCAGGAATAGGGAATGCCAAGTTCAGCAGTAAGGGTTCATAACCATATGACCTGCCATGTAGCTGGACTTTCTGCCATGTATTCGGCTTCCATATATGATAATGCGACCATGGGTTGTTTCTTTGATTGCCAAGAGATCAATATGCCTGCCATCTGAAAGATGTATCCAGAAATAGACTTTCAATTGTTAGTGTTTGATCCCCAATCAGCATCTGAATAAGCCAGGGGTTTGACTTCTACCCTTGCTGGTAAATAATACCATGATCATGAGTGCTGTTAAGATATTGGAAGACATATTTTATGGCAGTCCAATGAGCAGGTCCAGGGTTGCTCATAAATTGGCTAAGTGTTTGAACTGCAAATGAAATATTGGGTCATGTTCTGATTGCCATGTACATAAGTGATCCAATTGCACTGTGGTACTTGGGAATGTTGTGGTGTTCATTGTCAGGTGTTCTGATTAATTTGATGTTAGGGTCCAAAGGTGTGCTGACAGGGTGTGAGTCTGCCATTCCAATTTTTTCTAGGACCCTCTTGATATATTGGGATTGCATGATTTTGAGAGTAGCCTTCTCGAAGTCCCTCTCCAACTCTAATCCCACAATTTGCTTTGCCTCTCCCAAATCTGTGATTGTGAAGTACTTCCCCAATTCAGCTTTCATCTCTGTGATGGCATCAATATCAGGAATAGTCATGTCATCAATGTGAACCAAAGTGATCAAAAGATTGTGATTGGTGTGCCTAATATAAACACATTAATCTGTGAAAAGCTGCATGAAATTCATTTTGAGAAAGGTTTGATTGAGTTCCTTGTTCCAGGCCCATCCTGCCTGTTTAAATCCATAGAGAGGTTTTAGTAATTGGCATACATGTCCTGTACCATGATCATATTCAGGTGGCTGCATCATAAAAATAACTTCCTCCAAAATTCCATTTAGGTATGCTCCCACCACATCGACCACATGAATCACAAGTCCTAAATTTGTAGTGAGTGCTATTAATAGCTGGAAGGTTTCCAGTCACATGACTGGTGTGAAGGTTTCCACAAAATATATTCCTGGAATTTGGGAACAACCTTTGGCCACAAGTCTCACCTTGTGTTTCATGATCTCCCCGATGTGATCATGTTTGATGCAATATACCCACTTGCTTGCAATTGCCTGGTGATCTGGTGGTAGGTCAACCAATTTGTAAGTTCCTCATTTGGTTAACTGCATTATCTCAGTATTTATCCCCACCTTCCATTTTGGCCAATCCTTTCTATTTTTGGCTTCTTTCACTGATAGCGGATCATCCTTGAGTGATGCCCTGATCATTGTGTAGTCGATCATGATGTGGGTAGACTCTACCGTTGGCACATGATGCTGCCACTCCTTTGGTCCACAAGCATTTGGGTTATTCAGTAGCCAGTAGTTGACGAGTGGTTGGGCAAGAATACATGATGATCATTCCTGGGTGACTGGTACATATGTGTGATGCATGGTGCATTTCCCTTTCTGATGCATGACACATTGGTTCATCTTCTGGTGCCTGATTTCCATTTTCACCTGAAGGCTGCTTTCCATCATTTCCACTCTCCCCCTCAAGCAATGCAGGGTGAGGGATTTCCACCAAATCTAATTTCTCCTCCTCTGTAAGTCTGCCCCAACACAGACTCACAACATCTACCAACACTGAGACTTGCATAACCCCCACACTCCTTGACAAATTCCCAATACAAGTCCTTCTTGGCTTATATCCCCTCCAAGTCCTTCCCCAGCTCACTCACATCATTCTCATCCCACTCCTCCCAAACTTTGGGCTGCCCATTGGCAAACCATTTGCTGATCACCTCAGTCAAGAGGAGCAGCCTCCAGTAAAGAATCTGCCTCAACATCTTGACTTCCTCCATCAATTCCTGAACCTCCTCCCTAATAGCCTGACCAACCCCAGGTTCAGCCTCTGTTGGGCCCCCATTCAGTCCATCCCTCCCCATCCAGATTGCCCCCTTGCACTTTTGTTTCAATGTGAAACAAGCTGTACATGACTTGGTCTGAGCCTACTATACAATCATACTGCTGTCAGTATCATTTGCATATGCCTCGAGTTAACAGGTACTCTTGACAAGAAGAATAGCACTTACCACCCACAGTCAACCTCTGGTATCTTGACCAAAGGGAATTTGGCTTTGGTTGGCACCGCCAACCCCTCTGAGCTTCCATGCTCCACCTTTGGCTTTTTCAACAGCCCTGCCCCAGTTGCCTTGACCTCCTCAACAGCTTTTCTCTTGCCCTCCACCACCTTCTGCTTTGCCTTCTTTGTGGCCTTCACTTCTGCCACCCATTCCTGTTCTTTCTCTGCAGCTAGATGCACTGCCTCTGCCTCCTCCTCCACCTTGCATTCAAGCTCCTCCTGCTGCTCCAACTCCTCCATCCTTGCCTGTAGCTTGGCCTTCTCATGAGCTCACCTTGCACCAGGGGCTTCAACAGTGGTAGCAGGGGCATGGGTTGTGGGGAACATCATGGCAGTTTGAGGGAAATTTTTTTTTTTGATCCTTGCCAAAAATGGGCCATCAACACTCATGTGCCTCATGGTCTTGCCCTAAGGGGGAAATACTGTTACATTCCATTCCACTTATCTCAGCATCTCAGATTCAAACTCCACAAGTTTCACTCATTTGAATTACTCCTGATCCCAGGTCCAAAAACACCTGAAGAAACCTGAATTTGATTTGTTTTACTTATTTTAAATTACTTCTGGATATAGATCACAACTTAGTTACTTACACAGCTCTTAGTAATAACTACTTTGGCAACCTCTCAGCTTCTCAAAACATTGCCGATCCCTGAGTGTTAGGAAACATATACAGTTACCTATCATAATTTTTCTTATTTTTCCGCAATAGTATTACACCAAAAAACATTAAAATTATCAATGAATGCGACTGTGAGATGGATAATTCTCATGTGTCCTATATTTAGAATATGTACACAACTGTATGCTCGTGTTGTAAAAACAGTATTCAAATATTGTACAACAGTTGTAACTTAGTATGTAAACCAATAAATACTAAGAGACACATCAGTTGTGTTCTCTTAGGATTCCCACCATCACATTGTGTGCGGAAACGCCTTCATCAACCAACCGTTCTATAAATATCACATCACATCAAACTTTGATCCCTCATTCCATACTCGTCACGTCTTCTTGTAGAGCATGCATGAAGATCCTAGTGTGGATTTGGTGTTGCCCTGACACTGAGTATATACTTAGTATAAAAGCTTGATTCCCAAATTAATGACAAACAACCTTTGACTTTCAACCTCCTTGAAATTGGGACACCATAACAGGTGAAGGGCACAACTTCTTACAAGTTGAAGCCAAGTCCCTTCTGTTCCATTGTTCAGCCCCACAGTATTCCCAAACAAGTTCCTGAAAGAGATCAGTACTTAACAAGGGTGAGGGATTTCCACCAATTCTGACTTCTCCTCCTCAGCCATAAATACCACATTCCAAGAGGTAAGAATCTAAATGGGTCTGAGAATTATACATAGTACCTGCAGCCTTTAGTACCATCAGCAATTCCCACAAAAATAAATTGGTGTGATTTCAGGTCAAGTTTTGAGTTTTTGCCATCCTGCTGCAAAACCCAACAAGTTCTGCCAAATTCCTGTAGATGAGAAATGTCTGGCTTCATTCCCCAGAAGACTTCATCAGGTTAAAACACCTATGTTTCTGAGGGGCCTCAGGTCCCGAAGAAACTATCTCATTGAGTAAATGTATGCAGGGGGGTTGCCCCCATATGAGCTCTCGATGGTGTGCTGGAGGTGCAGAATGTGCAATGCACAGACTGTGCCAAAGGCATGTTGTAAGCTTGTTATTATGGAGGGCTGACTGATGAACCAATTAGTTGACATGAACATCAAAGGTATTGCCAAACAAGACCAAGCATACCCTACCAAGGACAGCAGAACATGGGATGAATGGCATAGGATATTTGGGCACTTGAACAAGGGGTCAGTAAAAATGCTCAAGGCAAAGGAAATGGTTTTGGGAATGGAGGTGGATAGGACTGTGGAGCCAGCTGCCCAATGGCCAGGCATGTATTATTGCAAAGCAACATGTCTAGCTGATTCCCAAGGAAAGCCACATGGAGATAAAGGAGATTGGAGATCTGACAGTTAGTGATGTGTGGGGACCAGCACACACTCAAGCTCCAGGGGGAGATCAGTATTTTGTCACATTCACTGATGGCAAGGCACAGTGCACAATGATGTATTTCATGAAGGAGAAGTCTGAGGCATTTATGAAATTCAAGCAATACAAAAGTTTGTCAAGATGCAAACTGGCCAAAAACTCAAGAAACTCCATGTTTATGGAGGGGGAGAATTTATTAACAAGGAATTTAATTTTTTTTTGCTGGACAATGGAATTCAATTGGAAATTACAGCACCCCACTCCCCATCCCAAAATGGAATTGCCAAATGATTGAACTGAAGTTACTGAACTCTGGTCAAGCACGGGCAGGCAATGTTACATCAACACAAGCTTCCTCACTCTCTTTGGAAAGAGGCAATCACTTGAGCAGATAGTTTCTTCAGGACCCATCCCCTCAGAAACATATGTGTTTTAGGAATCTCATTTGCTTATTGGGTTTCATTCATTCACTCAATCCCTTCCTTGAATACTTTTCTTTTATATTCACTTACTCTCACTTACTCTCACTTACTCCCCCCAAGTCTTAATTTTAAATCCATTCTTTCCTATTCTATGTCATTTTACAATCTATCCCATATCAGTTTGCAGTTCTTTTATCCTTTTTACTCTCCTTTTTTAATTGAAGACATCCTTTATTGAACTATATACAACATTCCCTGTTCTCCTATCCCCATCCTTTGAAGGAAACAACACTTTGAAAGTCTAACATACACTGGCTGCCCATGGACTATCTGTCATTTATTTATAATTCTTATACCTCTTCCTCACACATTAAAACCCTCAATGAACCCTCCCCTCATTGCTTTTCCTACCACCACTAAATTGAAGGAGTCCTATTCACTGAACATACTATCTTAATTCACTCCCACCAATTCACCCTCTACTCACATACATATCCAAATCCACCCTATTCTCCCATTTAACTCTGCCTGTAATTCTGATACCTATAATCACCACCCCACCCAATTAAATCCATGATGGCCCCAACTCTGCCTGTAATTCCTCTATCCTCTACCTTGTAATTCCTCTACCCTGCAATTGCTCTACCTTGCAATTCCTCTATTCTGTAATCCTCTACTGCAATTGCTCTACCCTGTAATTCCTCTTCCCTGTAATTCTGATACCCATAATCACCACTCCCACCCAATCCAATCCATGTTGGCCCCCATCCAACTCATTAGGGGTGTGCACCGTACCATAACAGCTATTGGCTGTACTGATATGGTAGAGTTACGGCTATGGTCATGCTGTAGCCATAGATGTCAGCATCGTTTCAGGACCCTCACAGTACAGACAGTAGTCAAAATGGCTCAAAACAGCTGTATATGGGTATATAAAAAATATGTAATTTATCAAAGTGAGCAACTATCATGAGCTGTCTGTCTGCAAAGAAATGTGTGCAAGCCTAAGGTGCTGTTTGACCAGCATAAGAACCCAGATTGTGTTGGGAATCAAACTTGCATGATGCAAGGAAATGGTATCCATACCACCCAAAAAACCTTCTGATTTATGTGATATCATCTGTAGTGTCAGTCTCCAGTTTCCCCAACATTACCATCTGACCCACATTCAATGTGCTCATAGAAATAGTAAATTGGATTCTTTGTTGTGGACTAACCCAACAGATGGTCAGTATATTGTATATATACCAGTAAATACATTGACCTTGGCAGTCTTCTTATTACCATTGCCAGCCGAAGAACACAAAACAGCTGTTGGAGCTTCGAGGATGATGTTGGAATCCAATGGCAATTGGGAGCATGCAGAGAGGCACTGTGTGTTGTCTGGATCTTCAACTTCCTCCATAACAACAGCGTGACTGCTGCAATGTTTCCACTTTTTGGACTGTTGACCAGTCTGTGGGACTGACTTAGTGGGAAGGATGTCGGCAAGCTGGATGAAGAAAACCAGCATGCTACACAGTTGGGAAACACATGGCAGCACCACAGAACCTCTGCATTGGTCAGAGGTTTGTCATCTGCAAGATTTGATGAGTCACTCTCTGAAGATCCTGAAATGAAATCACTATTGTTGCTACCATCGGTGTCATCTGCTGGATTGATGTCGTGTTTGACTTTATTCTTGCTCTTGCGAGGGCGCTTTTTAATGGCAGCACAAGTCTTCTTGACAGGTTCACCTTTGGAGTCCAAGAGTTCCTCAGCAAGATATTGAGCCATTTTGGAACCTTTGGCATCTCTTCTAGCTCACTGATCTGGAAAAAATATATGCAAATCCTATGACTTGAATTAAAGCGAAAAAAGAACATAAACCAGTTCCATCTTTTTTCTCTGGCTCTACATGTGTTGTGGTATGTCTAATCGGGTGGGAGTCAGTTTCAGAGTCGAAGAACTTGATATTGGACGCATTTTTCAAATTTCCGTCAGCGTCAAGAGCACAGCTAGTCACCATTGAGAAGAGGAAAGAGCCTGAAAATCAAATGGGAGTTTGAGCAAATTTTATAGGCAATGGTTGGCTGAATTGTAGATTGCAACTCACACTGACCTCACTGGTTTGCACATGGACTACAAATGTACTGCCCCACCTGTAATAGATTGGAATGGGGGAGATTGATTAAAATGAGGAATGTGCAGTGTATGAATCCAAGATTTGCAGCACATCTTGACCTAACAGCAGACACAGCAGATAGTGTCTAAGGCTGTCACTGTTTCTATTTTTCCATGGGGCATATGGAGCAAAGATGGGGCCAAGGGTTTCATGGGAAACAACCAGATCACAAAGACAGAGACGCAACAAGCCCAAAGTACACCACTATGAATAGACATTCATGCCAAGTCAGGACATCTGACAGACACAAAGTCTCAACCAAGCATCACAGTAAGTTATTGTACTGTAGATAGAAGGAAAAAAAGGAGTGTGTGGCATGCCACTGAGATGTGGAGTTGCCACAAGCATTCTCACATTGTCTGGGTACTAGTAGTACTGTCAGTCCTGAGTTGATGACTGATGACTGATATTGATCGATGATTGTGGTTTACTAGATTTGGCAAGTTCTGAGCCAACCCATATAGCCAATGTTGGCCATTTACTACCATATTGTCTCAACCGATATGGCACAAAACTGTACTGTACCCATACCAACAAGTATCAGGCTACAGGGTTCACAGTACAGTGCCTGTAGCTGACATACGGCAGCTGTAACCCATAGGTACAGGCATGGTGTGCAGCCCTACAACTCATTTACCCCCATACTCCTGTACTTAATTCTGATACCTATGTATACTCACTGCCTTGCATTCAACAATACCCTATCAGGAATGTACTGAGATGTGCTCAAGCCTAGGCTTGACAGGCCCTCATCAGCCCAGCAGACAGGGATCCCTTAGCCTTCCAAATGTCCTTCCTGACAGCAAACCTGGTCAAACCCAGCTTTCCAGGTCTTCCAGGCCCTCATCAGAGGACAGCAAGACTGTCAAGCAGGGTTTTCATGGCTTGCAGGCCTCATGAGAGAACTGCAAACCTGTCAAGCCAGGCTTTACAGGCCATCATCAGGGCAGGAGCCAGAGTTTGCAGGCCTGCAGTTGGTCTGACTTGGATATTTTGCTTACATAATACACAGCACTGTGCCACCCATACATATGGGAGAACTTATTTGTCAGCTCTGACTAAGCCATCATTCCTGACCTAATGCCATCATTCTTCACAAATGCCATTGTTTCTCATTAATGCCATCATTCTTGACCTAATTTCATCAATCTTATGAATTTTTAGCTAATGCCATCACCACTTCTTCCCACCCCACACGGTCATCACCCATGTTATAGATAGATTTGTTTGGTGCCTGGAACCTTATCCCTGGTGACATAAATAGAACTTGAATTCCAGGCTCAAGTGCACATGAGATCAAAACAAGATTAAAAGGTGCATCAGGTGCATGTACCACATTCTTCAGGGTAAGAGTTGAGGTTTGTCCATCCACACTACATTCCAAGCATATCATCCCTTGTCCAAGTCCACAAGCCTTTCCAAAATTGGACTTTGATGTCCAGGGGTAGAAGTGTAGTTGACAAAATTATTTTGATCCCATGCTGTGTGAAGTGCATGCTAAGTCCACCAACCATGAATCCAGTGAAATGGCCAGTGCTACATCATCCATCAAAAATGCAAATTCTTCATCTGCTGCCACATTGGCTTGCATTGATTCCTTCTGCTTCCCTCCTGATCTCTCCTTTCCCAATTTTAATTTATTCTTGCAATGCTTGCTGATGTGCCCCTTTTTTTCTGCATCCATAAGAGGTAATATTAGGATTGATCTTCTTTTTCCTAGGCTTGCTGAATAAGGCCACATCATCAGAGTTTCATAGACTCAGCTGTCAATCATGTTCTAGAATGCATGCAATAAGTGCTGGGGCATCCTTTAGTGCAGTGGTGTCTATTGAAGCAATATAATTTTTCCAATTCTCAGGGAGTGAGGTTAGCTGAATAATGGAGAATTCCTCCCCATCAATCTTCTGTCCTAAATTGGGCAGCTCCTCCTAATAGCTGCACAATGTCCAAATATGTTCATCAATGGGCATCCCATCTGCACATTGAGACTGAAATAGTTTCCACCAACCAATACAATTCCTAATGCCCCCTGAGTCTCCAACAATTATTTCAATGTATCTCATGCTGCCTTTGCACTTGTTGAACTCACAACATACACCAACAACTTGTCAGCCACCCTTAATCAGATCACAGATAATGCTGTCCTATCCTTCTTGTGCCATGCTGGTTGTTGGGCTGCATCCATTGGTAGGGTAGTCTATCCATCAACATAATCCCAAAAATCTTGCCCCATCAAAATATCCATCATTTTGATTTTCCAAATGGCATAATTTTTGGCACCTGTCAAGGGCTCAATATGGTAAACATTCATGTGCATCAAAGCATTTGAAACATCAGCCATCATTTAAGTTTGGTCCAGGTGTTATCAGTTCAAATATAGTGTGAGTGAGAACATTCAGTTAAGGCCAGGGCCCATAACCTGTTGAGCAGAAGAGGACTCAATCTTGTTATGAGAACATTTTTCTATTTCTTTTCTTATCCAATTATGATTACCACGGACATCAGTCACATGATTAGTAGTCACATGGTAGTAGTAGTATCACTAAGCATGACATCACTAACAGCAGGTATGACATCATTACCAGCAGTATATATGCATGATAGTCACATGCTCACCTCATGGCTAATGCATGTATGTAGTTTAGCATATATAGTTGCAATATTATACCTCGAGACTCTAGTTGAGTTCTCTTGGGTTTTCCATTAATCCTAGTATGATGCACCCTTGATTATACAGTAGCTTACAAAACTGTTACAATGTTTTGCATATTTGTATAGATCAGTCTGTAAAATAGGAAATAAAATTTCAGAATTCTTAAAAATACTATGGAGCATACATCAATATCACAAGAGGTTGCCTGAAAGGTCTCAGGGTCATGTGAC
>QLOK01000263.1:1866-75177 GCA_003313805.1 Tricholoma flavovirens
TTTTTTTTTTCCTTTCTTTTTTTCCCTTTTGTTTTTTTGTTTCAGGTGAATCTCATAATCACTGGCTGAATACAGTAGACAAATCAAATCCTTCTACACGTTCTACTTCACCTGTTCCAACTCCACCCGCTCCATCCCGCTCCCCCTCCGCATCCCCACAACCATATCACTCCACAACACCCTCCCGCGCTCCTACCCCCTACCTCTTCCCACAACAACCACGCAGCAGAAGCAAATCAGATACCGCCCTCGAACCACCAAACTGGGACGCCATGGGCGGCTTCCTCAATGCCCAGCAACAACTCTCACAACCTCAATCTCAATCCCCTCCCCTCCCCCACATCCAACAACAACCACGGCAAGACTATTCCACAGGCCCTGGCGCTCTCAACGCCAACTTCACTTTCGGTCAACCACCAAGCAGTACAAGTACCACCACCTCCACCGCCGTCCCCCATGCTGATAACAACGGCTTTCTCTCCCCCGACCTCAATACCGGATTTACCCCCCTCCGCCGTTCCAAGTCAGATACGGGGGGTCGTAGTGCACTCACTCACCACCGCGCTTCTCGTTCAGAGGACATCCACCCTGGTGCTGCCAGCGTATACGGGTTCAATCAATCCGGGCAATACCTCTTCCCACCCAGCTCCCATGGAGACTTTATACAGCAACAGCAACAGCAGTTCCTCTCTCCCAGCATGGGTGGGACAAGCGAAACTGGAACCGGGCGTGCCATGCGTGTCCCAGAATTGCCCCATCACCAGCATTCAAGGAGTCTAGGTGGTGGGATGGGGCATTACAGACGATCGTCGTCTGGGACCCGTTCGGAACGGGGCACCAGCTGGGATCGTGGAGATGGGGGTGTACCTACGTCCACCAATAGGGTCAGCCCATACCCTACGCCTAATGCTAGCCCGCGGTTAAGGTATGGCGAACTTCCACCGAGGGACGATTTTGATTTGGGTGCGGGCGCCGCGGCGCAGATTGTCGTGTCGAAGCCAAATGTTACGACAGGAAGGACAGCGAATGCCTCGCACAAGAGAAGGAAGCAGGAGGCTACGTTTGTGTGTCCTGTCCCAGGATGTGGGAGTACGTTCACTAGGAGCTTCAATCTTAAAGGTGGGGTATCGTTTATCTTATCATTGCCAAACCTTGCTTATGACGGTCGATAGGACATATACGATCGCATAACGAGGAAAAGCCGTTCCAATGTCATTGGCCTGGCTGCGGGAAAGGATTCGCACGACAGCATGACTGCAAGCGGCATGAGCAACTGCATACGAATTATCGACCGTTCACTTGTGAAGGATGTAACAAACAATTTGCTCGGATGGATGCCCTGAATAGACATTGTTAGTTCCTCTTTACTTTTTGACATCTCGACCATGGTATGCTGACCAGATCACACAGTACGTTCAGAAGGTGGCGCAGACTGCGTCAAGTTACACGAAGCCAATGGCGGCGCAGACCCCAACTCAAGTCCCAGCCTGGCACATTCCACCCCCAAATCCAACTCCTCGCCTAACTCAAAGTCCAACAACAACTCCACATCCTCGTCTAGATCCTCGTCCTCACCCTCTTCCGGGGCTGCTACGCTCACTGGGAGAGGGTATGCGGATATGGGGATGGGGATGATGGTGAGCTCGATGGGTGGGGGCCCGAAGATGGAGGATGGGCCGGTGTGGGGTGTTGGCCTCAGTGTGGCGCTGTAACTCATAGTCGCCTTTGTGTTACCCTTTTTCTGTTGCTTTTTTCGCATGGGGTGGAATACCCCCCGTTTTTTTCGTATGTATATATTCCTTCTTCCTCTTGCCTTTTTCTTCTTGATTCTTGTATATATTCTATTCCTCTTGGACATTTTTACTTGCCTTTGCTACTCCCCTTTCTTTTTGCTTTCTACGTTTTGCGTATGTACGCATGCGGGCTCTGGGGTTTTGGTTGGATACCAACGCGCCCGCCTTACAGCTATCTCTCTGTATAGTCTCTCTCTATGTCACTTATCGCTATCATCACTAACACTTGTATTCCCCCCATGAAATTGAATACCACGAATTCGGACAAGATTGTTTTTGATGCAGATTCTTGATTACAGTCAACATTACGCATGTCCATAGTAGATCCGATAAGGAACGATGATGATAAGTATCATGCCTCATGAGTCACCAAGAGTTGATCTTCAATCATGTTACAGCCCCCTTCTCGGGCTCCTTCGCCTTCCTTAAGTCTATAGATCTCATTGATCGTGTTTCGTGTCACCAAAGTTGCATTAAGCCCCCAAAGTCCGAACTTTCGGAGAGGAACATCATGCTACGCATTCAACCCGAACCCCTTGTCCCAGTCGATGCTAATTAAACCTTACTCCGAGTGACGCACTTCAAAGTTGTCGGGCAGGCACGTCAACACATCTGCATCAGGCTCAACTTTGCAAAGCAACTTTTGCGCAGCCCGGCCCTTGTTGGTTACCATGACCACCTGGCAGTCCGATATGTAAGTCATTACTCAAAGCTATCTTGGAACATTTTCGACTTCTTGCAATTGTTCCGCTAATTCCCAATTGTTAACGTTATCTTTTCGCCTTTTTTGTCAAGTCACTTTTGAGCTCAATCCAGATTCAACATTATAATAGTATGATCCGACGCGTTGACTTCTCCAAAAGTTGATGTGAAAACCTCCCATGGTGAAATGCTGCCATTTGTATTGCCCATAATCGGAATCCAGATCAGAGCATCCTTGTAGTACAGAAGGCAACGGGATAAGCACATGCTGCAGTTTTCCTCAGGCGTCTAAGTTCCGGGCTCTCGGAAAAATGGCCAAATGCCCCGGACCAGTTGTTGAATATGTAATGTTACGCAGATCGAGTCAACCTTGTACTTTGGGTTAGATCTCAAAGCCCATGTCTTAATCCCTCCCAGAATCGCTGGCCTCGGAGTCTGACTCGGAGTCAGCGCTCAGAGACGGGACTAACTCAAATTGGTGCTTTGTACGTACTTGCTGTAACAAGTTGGCAAATCGTCATCACCTCCGAGCCCTCGGATCGCCGTGATAGTTTGATCTCGCACGATGGTAACTTTTGGACCTGAGCTCAATTGAATTACTATAATAGTGTCAGTTAAATTCACCCTCATGTCGGTATCGACTCGTCTGAGCATCTTGACGTTTACATAAGCATCTTTGAAGGTGTTCAAGCTTGCCGGGAATGTGCGTCAACTCGATCGATACTGAATCGAATCGCCTCGTTGCCCGTTCAGGTACGTGCCGTGTCGATTTCCTACTAAGCCTTAATTGGTGAGCGCCAATTGGTGTCAGCTGCTCAACGACGGAACCAGATTTGGGAGATTTTGCTTTGACCATAAGTTTGACCTTGCTCAACTTAAAGTTGTTAGTACATAAGTAAGTTGCTCTTTAAACTGCTTGGAAATTTGCTAGTGACGAATTCAGATATCCTTTACCTATCACGGCGCTTCAACTTATTGTAATTGAAATTGCAGCCACTGCCCGGCTGGTGTACCGCTTTAAGAAGTTCCGCCCGTTCGCCCATGTCAAGTTCGAGCTAGTTCGAGCCGACGTTTCGCCTGAAACGATCCAGATCTGAGTCCCATTTCTTTATGTACGGACCGAAGGCTTTATACCCGATGATTAGCTTAACATCACCGCCACGCTCTATCTCACCATTGAGAGATCTCTAGTTGATTGTGTGCGTCTACTTGGGCGGGTATCCGTAGCTACTTGAACCACGCTATAGCATATGCATCACCTGGCTTCAACTAAACCTGGGATCACACTCAAGCTCCGTCACCATATGTCGGTAGTACTGTAATCACAAATTCACTTCCTTGCATTCATTATGTGCAATGGGTATAGGGCGTCGGACATGACAAAAGTTTAGGCCCTTTAGGTTGTCGAGCCATCGATGGCATCACTGTGCCTTGTAGTATCAAGTCACCACTAAGTCCGAGTCTCCAGGCGGCTTATCGATACTGAAGTCGGTTCAACTCTACTCAGGTGTAGTATACTGTCGGCCCCAACTAAGTATGCGCTCTCATATGCGCTCAATCATACTGGTCACGGTATCCTCGGTAAAGGAGGATTACCAATTGAAAAGCGGGCAAACCTGCGAGTTCTCTTAATCAATACGTCAAGCTACCGTCAACATGACATTGACAAGACCAGTCGGCAGATGTAATGCCAACTTGGCCGCAGAGTCGGCGCTTGTACCGTGTTCTCGCTCTGGTTCCCAACGGCCCTGTGCCATCACATTGCAAAATTGACATATTTAATGGCAGCAAGGGAACCATCACCCTCTGCCGCACGGAGTCCCTTCCCACCTGTTTGTTTTACTCGCAAGCGGCCGCCATGTCGTTTATCACCATTTTTCGAAATGTGGCCCTTGGTAAGATTCGCTGAGCTCGAGGTCCACTTGCTGTTATTTTCTAATTTGGCCTACTTTTCCCTCGCAGGACTTTCACTGTTCTTCAGCATTGTCATTTTGGGACTTACTGCCCATTGGATTCAAGGATCAACAACATTGTATCCGGCGTTTGACTTTGAAATCGTCGCTCTCCTTACTGCGTGCGCATGCATTCTGATTCTGCCTGTATTGTAAGATTTGCATCTGCCAATTGTTATACCAAACTAACTAAAGTTTGTCCGTCTAGCTTGGTGGTCGCGGCTACTCGAAGGGGTGCTCTTACTTCCAAGATTGTCGTGGAGCTGCCGACCCTTGGTATGTTTACCTTCCCTCCGTGTTTCAACATATTAACTAATCCATTTTTAATAGTTATACTCTGGATCTTATGGCTCGTTGCTGCAGCCCTTACCGCAGAATGGAGTAATGTACTGTACCCATTCGGTTGCAGTGGTCTTCTTCGTGAGTTATATATCTGGGTAGTTAGCGCCCCTTGTTAATTTGCTGGATTTACAGCGGGCGATTCCAGTTGGTGCCAGCAATTCATGGCCATAGAAGGCCTGTCTTTCGTGACATGGCTTCTGCGTAAGCGTGCACTGCCTCGTCCAAGCGCTCCTAACATGCTTCCATGCTTCTTCTTCTAGTTTTCTTCTACACTGTCACACTTCTGACATTCTCACTGATGGCTCATAGCCATGGAAATCAAGTATGGTTCCAGGGCGTCAACGAAACCACGTTCTTCCAATCAAGTGCGAAAGCTGACTTCACTGGCGGTGGGGTACCCATCACCCAGCATTACCAACTCAATACGTCGCAGAGAGCCACGCCCGCGATGCCCGGTTCTGTTGGAGCCCCGGTTGGCGGATCTCAGGTTTGAAGAATTGCGACCGCTCCACAGAACCTACTATCGTCGTTGTAATATACATGTAGGTCATATCGGATTGATTACAAGGCTTGTAGCACCGCCTTGTGAGGACTTCTCTTTCGAATCCACAGCTTTCCTACGCACAGCCATCATGCATCATGTACCACGTCGAGTGATAAACATTGATTAAACCAGTTAATGCCAGACCCAGTTGTCGATGTAGAAGTAAAGCAATTACTGCGGAACGCAGGGTCTACGATGCAGAATGGTAGACAGCTAGATATCTATAATGTGATTCCGCGAATGTAATGATAGTTAAAGTGAGGCAGCCGATATCCGATATCCGATAAGACCCGGTGAGATGGTATAATATGTAGATTAAAACAGGTGGCGTAGAGAGTCGTGGTGCCACTATACAATGGTGCCAAGCCATTGAACGGCGGACACGCCATGAAAGCACTGCAAAGAGCATGTAGAAACGCAACGTAGATATGATTGATATTAGCAATGTGAAAGCGAGCGGGAATAGTTTCCGATGACGAGAGAGAGAGACGATGTTAAACAAAGGTCGTAGATAGGATGTGCGAAGAGAGAGTGGATCATTCCGGTGATAATTTCGAGGGAGTTGCGGTGGATGACGCGGCACGTCGACGTTTGGTGGTTCCTCCAAACCCAGGGCACTTCGCACGATGCCGATTTGCCACTCCTGGGGTGGTGAAGCGGTCATCACATTTCCCACAGGCGAACGGACGCTCTCCGGTATGAGATAGTTTATGATCTGGGGATCCATGAGATCAACACCTGGTGCAGAACTCAAAATCGAATACCCACAGTTCCAGTTGTGTTTCGCTGTGAATGTCTGCGAGCATCCAGGCACTTCGCACACGAACTTAGATTCTCTCTTCCGTCGTGCTTGGCTGGCGTCGACTATTTTCTGGGAGCCAACGACGTCCTTCCAACCTGGCGATGAAGCGCTTGATACAGCCGAGTTTGGACTGATCTGATCGAGCGTGTAGGCCGAAGAATGATCACCATGTACGAATTGCATTGACGATGATGGCTGATTAAATTCGTTTACCTGGTCCCACTCGTTCCTGCCTGCGATGCTAGGGACATGTGACAGAACCTCTTGTTCCCCTTCAGGTAGCGTGGGGTAAACATATTGGTTTGACGCCAGGTCTTGGTTACCCGCATGGTAAGGGACATTAATCGAGAGCTTTGGGCGAGATGTCGACGGTCTAGTATGTCGACGTTGAACTCCATGCCCGTCCGCAAGCTCCGGGAGTCCGAACCTTGCTTCAGGAGTAGCAGGAGCAGATGCAGGATAAGGTGCATGTCGCACCGATCCAGAGGCACTGCTCGACCTGCGATATTGCGTCCTGCCTCCATACTGATCGATAGGTGAAGTAGGAGATAGGAAACCCGAGGGATCGCTGTAGCCTCGGCGGTGAGAAGAGCTGGCCGACGGGTCAGACTCCATTTGAAGGATTTCAGGCCAAAGTCGAAGAGCGTTCCCTGCATCGGGATGATAAGCTACTTGTTCGCGACCTGCCTCTGAAGGGTAGAATTCATTGCAAGGGGCGAAGAAACCACTCTCGCTCCCCGGTGAGACGATCTCACCGCCAAACTGGTAAGTATTGTAATGGGTGACGTTTCCAGGAGTTGTGTGCTCAACAATGGTAGCTTCTGGGAGTGGTGAAGTGGTAGAAGGCGCACTGCGCACTGCCGTGCGAGTAGCTGGATCGCACCACGTGTCTGAAGGTGCAACGGTACGTTCTGTTACACTGTGGCTTCGAACGCGGAATGCAGATGTCGGTTGGGAGGTATAATCGAGCGTCAGCTCCGTGAACGGCAGTGTAAGGTCACCTAAGAGGGTAGGAGATAGGGAGGACTGTGGAAACTCCCCGGAACCAGAGTTCGAGGGACTGAGCGACCCGCACTGGGCACTTGGAGTACTCGGAGCAAAGTCTGATGGATAACAAGCACGTGTTAGAGAGATAATAGCTGTTTGAAACAAACAACTTGCCATCACCAAGGGTGCTGGAGTAAGGACTGTAGTCCTCGGTCGGAGATCTCGGGACATTGTAGGATAACGATCCAAAAGGGTACGGATGGCTTTCATCTGGCGAGGTAGGGTAATGGTCGCAAGCTGGAATATCACATTAGAGGTTATTTAGAGAAGGAAGTGATGATGACTACCAAAATCAAGACGATCCTGCGGAAGAGCGAGGTTGTCAGTCCCCTCCTTACCACTCAGTTCATAAGCATGTCTCTGGGACCCTAAGGGAACAATCAGCTGGGACGCGTCGTTCAATTGCGCTAAGAACACACTTTCGGGAAAGCCTCGTTGAACATCATAAGGATCAGATAGGAAGTGGGCAGCAAAGCCAGTGGTATCAAAAGGCGGATCCACGCTACAATGATATCAGTGAGAGATATACTTGGTCGAGGAAAAGCACTGACACCATGGTACCGTCCCCAAGATCTAGAGGGCCACATAGATCATCGCTGGGTGGCTCCACGAAGATGCTGATGGAAGGGGAGGTGGACGCCATGGGATTGGAGTGGGAGTTGGAGGAAAAGGGAGGATATTTGGCTGTCCAACAGAGGGGCGGTGTGGTAGACCTATATACTCACTTTGGCGCACTTTAAGGTCACGGCCTGATTTGCACCGCCGGTGCCTTTCAACGTCTTGACTCGGAAACCACGTGCATTTTACATGAGGCAGCTGCGTATAAACGAGCGCCAAAGAAATATGGTGAAAACTTGGGTAAAAGCAACGCATCAAAGGGTCGTAACGAAACACGATCTTGTGCTCCGTGGAGTTGGTCAAAGTTGTCATGATCGACGACTAGCGGTAACTCTATGTACGACTGTTTTGATAAGCGACCCTTTTGGTTACTCAGGCTACTACTGGGGCAACAAACTCTTTGCACAATGGATCTATGCCGGGTCGTTCACCGTGACTAGCAAGGCTGAGCGTTCATGATGGAGATTTCCGGAATTATATTAAATCACCTATTGGCAGATGATCACAACGTTATCATTGTGACATTTCTCAGGCTAGTGCCTCGAGGCTGCTGCATGCAGGGAACAAGGTACTTACCCGCGGGTGAAAACTGCCTTTTGTGTTCTTCTTAGACGCGCCAGGGTCATCACCACCCTCTCAATACAACTCGAACGTGAACGTGTTTATCGCCCTGACCGGGGCTGACATTCTACTGGGCCTTGCAACGTTCTTGACGTATTTTTGCTTCTTCGCCATTATTCTATCCTTCATCGCCTTCTGTCCATTATTTGCAGAGCATCCACGTTCTTATATGGTGCGTCCTGACAAAAAGGTATGCGGCTGTGTGATCCCGTCGGCCGCTTTCATCTTGCTAAGGACCATTTCCGTCAAACATTCTGTGTGAAAACATGGATATTCATGCCGAACCCAATCTAGGAAATATACAATTCCAGCTTAGCGCTAAGCGCTTGTTGGAAGCATATCCCCGATAAAAATACTATCATCCCCATATATTACAATGCACGATTCTTTAACAAACCAGGAGCTTAATACTACCTTCCGCCGTTAACGATTTGAACCATTCTGAACCCATGTTATACCCCGAAATTGTCGTTGTGGACTTTGTCGGTGCGGCACTGCTCACTTGCTTGCTAGTGAGATCCGCTGGGTGCCTGAAATCTTTTGACAAAAATTTTTTTTTTTGCCCTCCTTCACAACTGCTGCCACAATCCACTGTGACAGTCCTCCCTCGCCGGACCCAAGAAACGTCTTGGGCGATACATTGAGAACGGATGTTACATCTCGGTGTAGTAAGGCACGGCGCAGTAGAAGCATTCTGTGAGATAGTTTCTAGGTGCTCTCGATAGAAGTATTTGGATTGCCCAATTTTTTTACGCAGTCGACTGCTCCCCGGAGGTATAGAGAATATGCATACAGGAAAGGTCATATTTTCAGAATAATCTCCGCGGCCTGGGCAAGCTTTGGGCAAATTCAGCCGAGTCTGAGTCACGGTGTAAATTGTGTAATAGTGTATTTGAATAGTATCAATGCAATCACATACCGAAGAATGAAGCAGGTGTCTGGGTGCTACTAGTAATAAAATTTCAAGTAATAGGCGGTTCTTTCGTACGAGATGTAGTCCAAAGCCAGACTTGAGGAAGCCAAGCCACGCACTGGCCGCAGTACTAGTACGCCACACTTGCTAGTAGTAAATGTATGCCAAAAACGGAAGAAAGGCGGCCCGACGTCCGAACGTCGTGGGAACTCCGACTCGGCCACGTTCTGGCGCTTACAACTCGGACTCAGGTATGTCAAAGAGAAGCTTCGGTACTGTGTGGCGTGTACGACATTGGGCAAAGTTTTTTGCCTCGCTTCTGTTGACATTCCATATGCTGAGAGAAGTAGCCCACTGTGTGACAATGATAGTGACAGCGGGACATATATATCATTGGTGGCCATGCTTCTGATGATCCACGTTCTTGATCACACCCATGGTGGAGATGTCCGCAATCATCGTCATCAAATATATATGGCTATTTCAGTTGTACTGCCTCATTTTATGACCGAGAATATCGATTCGCCCAACTTTAAAATATAATCGCTCATCGGTATCATCATGAGGCGCGGTCAGACCAGTCCATGGTATGAATCTTCTGTTGATAACATTTGGGGTGTCAGGAATGTTATTCGGACCAACTTGAAGGAACAGTGGCGAAGGCCGTGGACCGCACCGTGCAGCTAGAGATCTACAGATACATATCATGATTGTCGTTACTACAAATACAAATGACGCGGGAGGTGTAATACACAGTACATGAGGTTAATTACAATTATCATTATCGTGCTTTCAGGTCGTAAGATAAAGCACAACTTGAAAGTCATTAGTAAACCATCTCTGAAAACAAGGACAACAAGGCGCATGAGAAGATGTGTAGAAATTTGGTATAATGGGGTATCAACGAATGACGGGGATTGGGGGTAACGAAAACTGCAGCTGACTATGACTGGGTATTCTGTCAGTCAAGTGACCAACTCGGACACATGCAAGGTACCTTGTTAAGCAACATCATGGATTGGGACTTCTTTCCGCAGCGAGAACTCTTCTGATGTCGTAGCAGAACGGCCCTAGTTCTAAAACATCGGCCAGGACAATACTGACATGGGAATCGCTTTATGTTGTTGTGAGCGTCGAGGTGGCCTGTCAGAAAATTAGCAGATTGACCCCGGGGTGAAGTGATAACTCTCACTCATAAGGTTATCTCTGCTGGTAAGTCGTTGAATACACTTGGGGCATTGGTACTTTGCGTCTTTTGTTCTCCGCTTGTCGCTCGCTTCCCGGCTCGCCTTCGACGCGATTGGCTTACTAGAGGGGGCAACCGTTTCACCACTATCGATGGATTTGACGTCGCTCAGCAGACTCGACGGTATAGAAGGGTTTAGGTCAAGGGTGTGTTCGTATCCAGAGTTGAGAAACCACCCTGAAGCGTACTCAGTGGGTGAAGTTGGATCCCTGATCTCATGCATTTGCGAGGCATGGCTAGAATCAGGATACGAATAGTGAGCCCGTTCACCATTGTTCACAATGCTTTCCACGCTTCCGTGCAATCGGCTGTTCGTTGGTATCATTAACGATGCAGTCGAGCCGTATTCTGTGTCGGGAGACGAAGGGTATGGGAGTCGAGACGAGTTGGGCGAGAATGGCGAAAGGTTATGGTGACTAGATCCAGAACCGCTTTCGCTTGAAGACGTCAGCACGGAAGCAGGGCGATGGTGAGGGTAATTAACCCCATCAACCGAGCCCCCGACCTCGACTCTAAGGCCAGAAGAAATAGGAAGGTTCCGGAAGTCATCATCCTGGAGCAGGTGTAGGGGAAGATACACCGGGCTGTCGTGTGGGTCTGTGGCGAATGTTAGGGGACTAAGAGGTGGAGAACCCTGGAGGAAAGACGGATTAAGCACGTTTGGCGACAGGTCTAGGTTCGCCTGGAAATTTTGAGCGAGTGAATTGTCTTCAAGAGCGATGGGGGAGGCGTCACCACCCGATAGTCCCAGTAATAGTGGAGACATGGAGAACGACGCCAAATCCGGAGGCAGACTTGGGAGCCCAGTGGTGTGCGAGGGGAACGACTCGGAGCTCGACGTCGGAAAATTGAGCTCGATGGAATTAGGATATATATCATCGTATTGGTCGGGCCCTGACAGTGCCATTCTATATGAAGATTGGTTGTCATCGAAGATCCACTCGACTGTGCATCCGTCTGAGTGATGCATTGGAAATAAATCATCATATTGGGTCCGAGTCGGGATATGACTTGGGGGGCGGGACGGCACCCCTTCGTGCCTAGCACTTGGGGAAGAAAAATGACCTCAACATATGAACGTTACGAAACAGATAAGTGACTCACGCTTCGGTGTCTGTGTCAGGCGGCGGCCCTGGGGATGAGGAGGTGGTGTTGGTGTAGCGTTCCATGATAGCACTAACTTGAAGGGATACGAGCCTAACTGTACTAGTAGGACAGGGTTTAAGTACATGAGGGATGAGGTCCTGAGGCAGTGTTGCTGTGTGCCGTAGCGGACACCCGATGAGGGGATAAGTTGAAGCCACCAACATTGAGCGCCTAGCCCGGTCCGAGGCCCAACATGACTCTAGGCGTTTAGCTATCTAGGAAATGTTTCAAGTCAACCGGGTGTTCATGAAAAGACCACATGGACCTGTCGCGGATTCTACACTCGTCGGAACAAACGATAAATTAAGCGCTTTCGGGATCGATTATGATCGGCGGACGAACTCTTCCCCACGGGCCAAGGTGATATCTCGGTGTTCGATGTGTCCCTTTCAAACAACCGTCTTTCGATGAGCTCCCGTTTTACGGTATTACATAATTCACTCTGATCACAGGTTCAACTCTCCATTCCACATACCCATCCAAATCGGGGTACTACTCAGTTCACTTCTAGTAGCGACTCGGATTCTAGCACAAATGACTCATGGCTTTTATCTGCAGTGTAGTTTCAGGATTCCATTTGAAATGAAAATATCTCCGCTCCACGATTAACCATGTCGCCATGAGGACCTACTGGCGTCTCTTGTAGCTCATGCGTCACACAACGTGTCCTTTAAGTTCCCGTAGTTCAGATTAGACGGGATTCCGCACAGTTCCATCTCATCGACCGCCACGATTGTTCAGTTTTTGGCTCCGTTCATCTCTTTCTTCCCGCGTGATACTGACCAAGTGGAGTGGTTGGTTGAGATATGATAATTTGAATTGCATAGTCAGTTCCATGTGTTTCGGCGACGGTTGCCAGTGGTGCGCAATTGTACGTGCCACGTCACTCTCAACTGGTATTCAAACCTAACCATTACTTTTCCGCTTAGACTCCGCCAGTTGACTAGTAGTGAGTTTATCACACAGCCATTCTTAAGTTAGCAGCCATATGTTATCTCCCGGGCCATAGTTTCGGGGTTGATGGCGTCTCCTGACGTTCTCCCGATGCACAACACTATTCTATCCGACTGATGCGCTGTCGGCTGAAGGCTCTCAGTCAATCTTATCTTGCTGGCGTTTCCTGGTTCCGGATACGGGTACCCTCCCGATGCATGGCAGTGCGATAGTGAACTCCACCTCTTCTCTAATCATGGGCGCCTCGCATTTCGCTGACGTCACTGAACTAGTCTTGTCCATAGATATTAAACATGTGCACGTGATTCTGTTACCTGCAATGTTGCAAATATAAACCAACTGTGGCGGCAATCTCGATGTGTATCGTTGGGGTCTTTCACCAATAATTCCAAACCAAAGTGAAGCCAACGGCATGTAGGCGTAACAGATCATCGATCACTTACAAAGGCGTGTCATCGAGCATCGCCGCTCTGTTCGTTCCTTCTGTCAATCATATCGTCAACAAGATTGCAGGCGACGGGATGTCTGGCGTTGTCACACGCGGCCGAACAACGTGTCGCAAAAATCCACGAGGCTACCACGATACGTATACAACTCTGGAGAAATCAAGGGTTGCTTATGACATTCCGACCCGGCAGGAGGTTCTGTGTTACAAAGGAATACATACTATTACTTCTATTACTTAGTATACGGACGACAACAAGCAGTAATTTACTCTAATGTGGCCACAAGTCTACTAAAACATCTGGTCATGGCGGATTGGATCCTATATCAGTACACACATTAGGACATATATTAAGTTAGTACACAATAAAACAAAAATGCTTAGAGGCGGCTGCGTTTTGTGATACCGTAGCCGGTGCATGTTTTTTGATGACGACGGCGCGTCTCGCGAGTGACAAAACCCGACCCACAGTCACGACATATCTCATCCCGAATGTCATTGTGTGATTTCATGTGATCTACGCAGACTTCAGTGCTTGGTGGTATAGTAATCAATGGAGGAAAACGTACACCTTAGGTTGTGTCTAGCGGTAAAGTTGCGTCCGCAGTCCGGGATCTCGCAAACGAATAAGCGGGCCGCACCATCCCTCTGTTTCCTTCGTTTCTTGCACGCTTCCACCATAGCCTTGGATCCGACTGTTGTGCGAAATTTGCGAGGTTTGACTGACGACATACTCTGGGATAGCTGCGTGACGGTCTCCTGGGAGGTAGCTGTATCCGCAGTTGTCAAAGGTACAGCTCTGTTGTCTCCTACGCCGGATCTGGCTGAAGTTGAATTGGGTTCGACCACAGAATCTGAACCGATAGTCGGGACTGTATGAGGTTCAGGAGGGAATGTCCCAAAGGAGGGCTGTGATAATAGACTTAGGTTGTAGTAGGACGAGGATGAATGGAGTCGGGCGTCGCCTCCAGTCAAAAAATTGTCCATTTTTGGGGATCCTTGTGGACTAGCGCGGCCATGGTCACTGCCTGGCAATACCCAGGAGCTATGGGAGTTGGCGGAGACAAAAATGTCTCTTCCCCCGCCGTTTTTGTCAATCGGCGATAACCGAGTATGAGTGCGATCGGGATCGCCAAGTGTGTGATCATGATCGACATTGCCATATCGATGCATGTCAGAGCCACGCACGAAGGGGTCAAGTTCAGCATCACTCAATAAGCTGCTTGTAAAGAGCGGCACAGCACCACCAGTGGTACTGTTAAATGCAGTGTTTGGAAGAGGAAATGGACGAGATTTTGTAAGATTCTGCGTTGAGGCAACGCGCCGAATCTGAGGTGGAGGGACCTGAGGTCGTCGCGGAGTTGACCTTGAACGTCCTGTTAACCCGCTAGGTGGGTCGGGAAGAACATGACGACCTCGCGCTTCTGGTTCAATATCAACAGCATATTGGTAGTGGTCATAGGGTAATGTAGTGGACATGGACGTGCGCTGCAGAACCTGTGAAAGGTGCCGATAGTCGAAGGGTGTCCAACTCAGGGCCTCGGGCTGAACAGAAGATGACGTCACTGGCAAGCCAGAGCCGTTGTCAAACAAAAATACGTCGTCAGGGAACTCTGAGTATGACGTTGATATTTGATTTACATATAGAAGTATGTTGACCCACCATCACCATATGTCGTCGACAAATCTGAGGGGCTTTCTTGAGCGAACAGTTCACGCCAACCCGTCATGGAAGAAGGATTAAAGGTGGTTGAGCTTGATCCACTAATAAAAATTGTGTCCAGAGTGAGGGTCGTTTACTGGAACAAGAGACTTACCACTTCCAGTTTGTATCCTCCTTGGAACCGTATACTATCGAAGCTGATGGAGTGGATACAGCATTGTTCATAGTGCAGATGCGCGACAAAGAGCTTCCGTCGACCCCATGAAAGTCCTCATCGCCTTTTATACCAGGCGTCTATCATTTAATATTCGTCAAATGAGAGTTGTAGAGTAATTGCTATGAATCAGCATCGAGGCCTACCTGTTGATTATTACGACTCGAGCTGTTCAAGTCGCAGTTGAATGTTGATCTCCCGGCCGTGGCCGCATGGTACCAAGTGTGAGGCAAGATGGCCCTAATGCTGACTGAAAGCAAGCCGGATCTCTCAACTGGTTCAACATTGCCAACACGTTGTATTCGTACCAAATCAGGACAGCCACGTGCTATTAGCCCCCATTGCGGCACTGTAAAGGCCCTTTTTCATGCCTCTCTGGCCGTTCGGTAATCGAAAGGGATTCATTTTGATAACCCATTGTTTTACTGCTTTTCACCCTGGACGGACTCGGATGTAGCGATTAACACGGATGGAATGTCGACATGAACATACCAATTCTACGACCCCCTCCGTTGAACCTGGCACTTCAATTCCACTTTTGGTGACAGTCACTGCCCTTTCAACAGCTTAGGGGCTGCCACTCCGACCTTCATAAAATCAGTTTATCGGCCCTGATCGATGCAACTTTTGGCTAATTATGTTCATTGTTCAACTAAAAGATCTAGAAGGAGATGTCTTTCTACAATCCCCGACTACAGGCACAAAAAAAAAAAAAAAAAAAAATTTAATATCGTCATCGATGACCAGTTCATCTCCCACTATTTCAATACGCTAGTCGACGAACTTCACCCCCGAACATTTTCAGAGGATAAATTTTGTTCGGATGACGTTGTTGATTTGCCGTCCAACATCTAGATTCGGCCTCGGTATTCCTGGTGAATGTCGCCATTAACATGTGAGTCTTGGGCCTGACGTCTGCCGTCCCCCCTCCGAACATCGCCTAATTTTACCCCCGTGTATACTGCAGCACTTCTTCCTCAGACAATCTGACTATGCATTGCTTTGCTATCATGAGTCAAGGATGACGAAATGTCGCATTACTATTCGTATATCATTCGTCTTGCACTGCACTCAGGGAACTTGTAGATGGCCATGTAACCCTAAACCCGAAACACTTCAGGTGTTGGTTCCGGGCTTGTTGGAGGTCTTCATACTTCTACTGCTCGTCTCCGTTCACAGTAAACATTTAAACAGCCTTCATATCAATATAGCTTTAATCAAAATGGAGCTCGAATCAAGCAACAGTGCAGAGAGGTCCTGATCTTAACCCACGGTTATAATTGACTTCGAATGGATGGCGGTAAAACAGAAGTTGCTGTGGGCTGATGGGTGGAGTCATCAAGGTCAGATAGAAGTAAACGTTACAGCGGGAACTTGAATGCCTCTTACCCGGGTACATGTACTAAAAACACTACTTAATTCAGGTGCTCCTTTCTCTTCTCTAACCGCAGTGGAATACTACTCTTCTGGTCTTAGTTCAGATTTTTAAATGATTTTTGGTGTCCAAGAGTATCTCCCCGACTGTATACTTTGGCAGGGTGACATTGATCGCAGCACCCCAGACACAATCGACCTGCTTTTTCTTTATCTGAAATTCCTTGGTGTATCCCCTTGTGCCGCCTACGGTCAGCACTACGAGTAGACGATTTTCGGGATTCGGTCCAGACCGCGAGGGACTTTGTGCCACGAGTGGCCCTTCGTTTCTTGCATTATCGCGGCGGTCTGGAGAAGTCCAGGTCAATGGGCTAGTATTCGCTGTTGTCATTGTTGGGATATTCTGTGCGAGGTCGCTTGCGAAGCATCGTCTGTCCTCTGCTCAAGTGGCGGAGTCGATCAGACTATCGAGTCTTGATATAAGTAAGTTTCTACCTATCGGCCACGTCCTTGAGTCGTACCGCGTCGCCGGCAAGTTGTGGGGCGGCACCCATGCATCATTTTTAGGCTTTTATTCACTATCATCTCCACCCTCAGATTCTGTAAAGCCAGCACAAAGCAACTGTTTAGAAAGCAGCCTTCCGCCGGCCAGACTTGCGGTGCTACGGACTCGATTGGATTCTAGACTCAAAGCGCAGCCTTCGGACATAGTCTGTGATAAGGTTTGATTATAGTCGATAGGCCATCATGACTCGTTAGCAGGTCAATCAACGACGACCCATTGAGATCCTCCGTAGGCGCCTTGGGCTCAATGAGGTGGGTGTCAGTCAGAGTGGGGGATATAGATCGCAGCGGGTCAGAACTAGACCAGGGTTCGTATACGCATTGAATAATTGTCTACTGAAGATCCAGGATTGGTTGTCAATCTAGATATTGCCGAAGAATCCGACATTATAGGCCTCGGTGATGAGCCCGATAAAGCAGGCAAGGGTGTGTACTGCGCGAGTTTCTATATTTCATTCATCAAAGCATTTTTAAACAGCAGAATTGTTCACCTTCAAGTCCCTCTAGGGAATGTCATGGGGCAGAGAGCAATCGATTGGGGCAGCTTCCGGCATTTGTGAGACACCTACTTAATGGCGAAGAGGTGTTTGACTGTGAAAGTTAATAGGAAAGGGCGAGACGCCCCAAATTGGTGCCTTACGATTCGAGGCCTTCCCTCTCGTAGACCTGATGGTTGAATGTACCAGAGTATAAATTACCAGTTTCCAGACGGAGACACATTGTTTATTCTTTGCATTAGGAGGGGGATGCCCAATGAGATTCAAATCTCAACCCTTGTTCGCAATTAGAAGGAAACTGGTACTTGTATGCAGCTGCAGGCACAATTTTTTTTGACCCGAATTCAGCCATTTTTCTCTCGTAAGGACTCGGAGTCACCGGAATAACTCCATAAATAAGCTCTTCGTGATTCTAAACTTGAAATTGAAGCATCATTGTCCACGCCACCTGGTGTATATTACCTTCATCATAATCGTTTTGACACCATTGCTAAGGAAAGTTTTATGTGGCATGTGTGAGGAGCTCCGAATACTGTGGCTGAGACTACAAGGGGTAGTTGGAGACTCGGCCGAGACCGAGACGGAACCTCCAAGTAGTTGTGGCCTTGATATTTCTCCGTGCCTGTACAAAATGGAATTATTCATAGGGCCGTGGAAGCTGCCTCGAGAAAAAAGCCACTCTGCTATTAGTAGTGTGGCATTGCCCCCGACCTTTTTATCTGAGTCGCGAAGAAACTGTTTGAACTTTGGAAGGATAAAGGCTCGTTCGAGCCCTATAAAGTTTGCTTCAAAGGCTCTTTGTCCTAGTGGGCGCCCTGGGTGGGAGCAGTAAAATGCTTTACATTCGTTCAAGGGTAGCAGGTTGGTTTCGGGTCAACTTGTTGAAGCGATTCCGTTCTGATATTAGTCATGTTAAGAGCTCATGGGGCTTGCAGTCACGGTAAACTGCCAGTGAAATCAACCTACTCACCACCACAGCACCAGCGGCGTTCCTGTCCTGGGATATGTGGTCTGAGCCTTCTTGGATGTTGCCGCAGTATATATTTTCCAGTCCCAGGAGCTGCGATCAGACCAAGATGTTGGTAAAACTTACTAGTATCGCTGTGACTCGGACTCACTCATACTATACTTACTACTAGTAATTACATAATCATCAAAGTGCCAAGATGATTCACGATCTCCCTGATCCCACCTTGATCCCACAGCATTTTCAAACATGTTTATGAGAGAGAAAAATGCTGCTATACCGTGAATTATTGGTCGATTGCAGCCGTTGAGAGTTTCCTCATATTTACCCATGGTCTTCTAGTACAGGCTTACCGACCGTGACGCCGGTGGTGACGCCGCTCCGAATGTACTCAAGTTATAGGCAAATGATCTCGTTCCCTGAGTCACGAATATTTTCTTATCATGGATGTCTGAATATAATCGGGCGAAATTATTTAGTGGGAGAGGAGTCACGAAGTCTAGGATGGAATCTGGATTGATATCCCCATTTGACTAACCGATTTCATTTCTGATCACTTTGAAAGTCAGATCTTACTAGTACTAGTACATCTTAGCCAGTCCTCATTCTATGCGTCTTCAAACAACCCTACGAGTAGCATTTCACGAACTATATGCGACAGACATTCAGATATATCGCTTCTTCTCATATGATATAACCCTCGATATTGACTCGGATGCCAATATGAATATTAGCAACCTTAGTACTAGTAGGTTTTGATGCTCTTGAAGGCCAGTCCCTAGTATGTAACATGTTGAATTTGTCACCTTATTCTCTTTTACAACAGTATCTGGATTAGAATGGACCATTCCTCGTGGCGACCCTCTTCGAATTCATCCGTCTGGCATGATTCGGCGTTTGGTCCAACTATCACTGTCGTTTATGCGTTTCTACGTCTGCCATGCTATATGAGATCCTACTTATCATATGTATCCTGTAAAGCGTTCCAAGATGCTTACACCCCTTCAAAACATCGGGATGACAATGACAACATCCAGCGTCACGCAGAACGGATCACATGTTCTTCACCCATGCCACAAGTTACATAACATCAACCTTATCTCCCGAAGCTTCACATCACCACCATGCCAAATTGTCGGCTAGGTCCATCCACGACTCACACAGAGATCAAGATTCCAAGAACACAATCATTCCGGTGAATGTTACAAGCATTTCAGGTCTGGCATCTTTGAAGGACTGAGCATATAGAGGATGGCAGCGGCGGATCGTATGTCGCACTTGTGCGTGCTTCATTTCCATCAGGAGACTAACCTCTCATCCAGCCTCCTCTTTGATTTCAATTCCTTCCTATTTTGGTCTTCGTCTTCCACCGTAAGCCCTTCTACCTTGGCAAACGAAAAAGGCTATCATAGATCCCTTGTGTAAGCCTGACATCAACTTTTTCATGAACTTCAGGTTTTAACACGTGGTGATCTGTTAAAACCTGAAGTTCATGGGGTGTCCTGCGAGGTATGCATTGGATGCGGATGCCAGCAGCGAGAGATGTGCATCATCTGTCTCATAGGGCGGATGTAAGTAAAGATTGTAGCGAAAGAAATAGTCTGATAAATTTTGCCATGAGCCAGCATGGAGATGACATGGCCATGTTCGCCATAAACTGATCAAATATTTCATCTTCGTATCCCTTCTGTCACCATAACAACCTGCGCACCAGCTGTGGGCGGGGTGAGCTATAGGAGGAGGGTCCCGTTGGGTTTCCCGAGTTAGGGGTCATATGGGCACGGGGTGACTGATGGGTAAGATTGAGAGTGAGATTCAGTGGGGCCGCGGTGTGTGGCATGGAAGACCGGGAGGGGTCGTCGGAAGGAGGATCATGAGGGGTGGCAGATTTGGACCTACGGTGACTACAAGGATAGGGATATTCTACCCTGGAGATTGAAAAACATCGATAAGTCGCGTGAGTGGTCAAAAAACAAAAACAGTGGAAGATGAAGAAAGGCGTAGGAGTCTTGGAGCAAGCCGTGATAATCGTTGACACAGGCACAGTCCACAACGAAAAAGTCCGAGCAGGAGTATTGCTAGACACTGGCAATTCGAAACAAAGAGTAGAATATGCCACAGCCATCCTAAGCACAAGCTGATACGCTAATCGAGAGATGGAAGTAAGAAATATAGATTGTTGGTCGTTGTGGAAAGAGAGCTTCGACTCTGGAGCTGGTTTCCTACAAATTTCTGTAAAGACCAAATGTTTATGGGAAACACTGCTTGGAATAGCAAAATTGTGGCAAGTATTTTGGTAGAATATGATTTTGTACTCTCGGACTCATCCTTAAGCTCGCTGCTATCTGAGTCCATCGTCTTCTTGCGTACGAAGTGTCGCGCAACTCATGATTGGACTTGGCAACAGGCATGACAAGTACCCGTGTGGCAGGAGTCTCGCCCCAGCGGCCCTGGAACGCTATCTGCTATTCTATGCCTTTCTTGGAAGTTCAACTAACAATGTCGCGACAGGCATGATCACGAGTCTATGTAACGCCTGGCTTAAGAAGACTGTTTCTGTTTCCATGACAAGCTCGGTGCTCTTGATGCCGGATCCCCATGCATTGGGTGGCTTATCAGGGTACGGCTCTCCTCATCGACCCCACCTAACCCCACGAAGCTTCAAGTTTAGAGTTAGACAGGAAGCGTCCGAGTCCATCTGGCGGCTACTTATTAAGTCTGCTCACCAGGTGCCGTTCTTCCTCTCCCAAGTTACTCCACTCCATGGCACTCGCCCACCTCTGAAACTCCATGACTTGACTCCTATGGCTTCCATGTCTAAACGATTCAAAGCAATTTTCGACAGAAAAGCGAAGCTCTCGGCTTCCTCTAGCGTCCAATCGTCTCTAGAACCGAATACACCTGCTGACAAGGTCCATATATCTCCTCCCACCAGCCCCACGGCGAGCCTCAGTAGCTCGTTGTCCACTCGATCTAGCACGGACGATCGGCGTTTAAAGGGCTCTCGTCATCGTTCGTCTTCAGTTGAATACGTGCTGAAAGTGCCCGTACCACCCGGAGTTAGCATATCTTTTACTAAATACCCTCTGTTTTTTCATTAATAAAAATTTAGTACTGCTTTTGAGCAATCTATTCGAACCACGGTATGTTGTCCGGTCTCACAACACTCGTTGCCTACTGACATTTGGTACTACGCAGTTACTGACGGAGACACCAGCCAACTTTCGCATTTCGACATCCGCATCGGCGGCATCGCTACCAATCATGATCCATCCTTTCCCGTTTTACAACTTCGCCCACAATTTTTCCTGTTTATGATGTTGTCTCCAGCCTTGCCAGATTATGTAGCCTCGCTCCGACTGCACCATGTACACATTTCGTGCTTGCCACGTATTTTGGACTTGTAACATATTCAATCAACGGTTCGTCAGCTTGAATGCATAGATGTCGCATTTAAGCTCAGATAAATCGGATCATATCCGAGTCGTCCGAGTCGTGGATTCTGACTCAGATGGAATTCGACTCCTTCAAAGGAGTATACCGTCTCTGTGATGCGTTTGACACATGTCCACCGGTCCTCAGGCTACGACGTATTGAGCCCGACTGGGAGCTGTACTCACTGGCATGTGGCTCAACCACATACAGCACAGCTGTGGTTTCCTATGAGTGACGAATGGGGCATGCCATTCGGTATCACCAACTCCAAGTTGGAATCGCCTATTTTCTGTGCTGTTGCTTTCAACCACTGGGGGATGGTTTTGCTATATACATTGGCACGTTGAACGCGGTAACTGTTTGTGTGTAGACTGGAAGCGAAGTATCCTCTTCCCTCATCGGCCTGTCATATGTGACAAGTTGGATCTTGTCTTGCCACTTGTTCCTCTTTTTGTGGACTGTCACCACCGCAGAAAAAAACCTGTTGTTTTCCATTACATACGTGCTGAAATACTGACCGGAGATCATCAAAGGTGTAAAGACGTCTGACGTTCCTTAGGCCCTCCTGTCATTACCTGATTGCCTGGTTCTCTGTCAGGATACCTCCCGCAACGGACTAAAAGAAGTAACTCTTGTGGAATGCAAGTTATAAAGGCCAACTTGAAGGTCACAATTTTCTCCATCCCGCTAACTTTCCCCCTCATAATAATGCGTTTCATCAACAAATCGTCCGCCGTCTTTATCGCCCTCCTGCTCTCCGGTGTAACCACTGTTGGAGCGTCCACTCTGCAATGCCAACCACTGTTTGGTGAGTACTTGCGTTAACACATCGTCCAGAATTAATTTATATCTGATCCCTAGCGGGCTGTACTAAGCTCCAGCCAAATATTCCGTGTTGTGCGCCGTACACTTGCCACTTCCCCTCCCCTACATTCTCGTTCGGCACTTGCAAGTGATATACTAGTCGGTTACTTGTGATCACGACAATGTCACCCTCACGTCAAACATAAATGGCGGTTACGGCCGAAGGATTGAACGGGAATCATCATTTGGACAGTTTAACGTTGTGGATTTGTTTCATATATATAAAGGACACACAGTAGCGCAGTTTGGATATACACGGTTCAGAATGATACTTTGCGGAACGGTGTTACCGATAGCCCTTGAGTCCTTTCCAGGTTTCCGAATAGCCCATAATTACACACGAGGTAGTTTGAAGTCCAGCTTCTGCTTCTCGACTCTGATCCCGAAGTGAAGCTAGTGGATCTGAAATCATTTGTGGGGACGAGCCCTTCTTTGCCAGCATTACACCAATGGGAAACCCTTGAACTTGCCAGATTGGAACACTAAGTCTATAATGACAACGGTAAGTATAGTTTATTCACATTAGGGATGGGTTCCGTAGAGATCCCGCGACCACAAGTACTGGCGACAAGTGAAGTGGTGTGATGATTCTCGGGTAGGTTAAAAGGCCGAGGAAGTACGCATGCATCGACATCACGTTAGTATTACGAGGGGCGTCTGCAAGATTGATGCAAATCTAGGGTGCAGCGGTTGGTGTGGACTACCGCTGCGTCCGAAGAGGTCCGAAAGCTTTCGAGACCTGTCCCTGAAAGTGCAACCGATAAGTGTTAGGACGTGAACATGATAACGAATCCCGACACATGGCTATCCCGAACACCCCACCTTCCGCTATCAATGACGGGTGGTATTGGCACTTGAGTAGCGCTGATTTTTTTTTTTTCATCACGAGTTCAGGGAACGGCCGATAAGGGCATCATGCAAGTGCAAACCAGGAAGCCCCGTTTCAGAGAAACCAATGATAACACCAGGCTGATAAGCCTGACCTGTTCAAGGTTTGGAAATTAGGGATTGTTGTGAGTCACCTCTATTGGGGTAAAGGAGACACAGGAGAGATTGGACTAACACGTCCAATCATGCAGCTTCTTGGCCTGGGTGACATAAGATGGAGGCAAACTTCAGTTCGTGGGGGCTGTGGCGAGGGCCGGGCGGGAGACATGCAGAGCTTGGTCGTACGTCGTTACACTGAGAGCGAAGTCGAAATGACCAACGTGGCTGCCCCCGGGCCAACAATCTTGGTAGTACGACGATAGCAGAATCCTGTGAAGGATGTGCAAGCCACGATGTTTTAAGCGCTTAGAAGAAAGATCAAGTAGTGAATAACGGCACTCCTTGTTCCAGGCCACGTTTTCAAGATGTGAAACCGAAAAGAGGCTGTACGGGTCGAATCGGAAAGTCCAGCTTAATCGCTTTCGGAATGTTGCCCTGACCAAGCCATGAGGATCATCACTTTCGGTTGTGATAGCACAGACGTCAGTCGCGCTGAGGCATACGGCTCCATTGTGTTGATATATAAACCGGTGCAGGGTGAATCGGAACAAGTCTGATGGAAATAGGAGGAATTCGGACAGTTGAGCGCTCTTGTCACAATGAGATTCCGAATTCCTTCGTTCGTCCGCTGATTCGAGGCTGCTGATTCAAGTTCGACGCTGCGTCGAGCGGCGTTGCATCCTTGGTAATCGTTTCGGAATAATATCAGCCATGCTTGTGTCTCCAGTAGGTCATAACGATAACTACAATAGATCTCCAACAACTCTCCGAAACCTGCCGTTTTCACACCAATCTAATCATTCTTCGACTGCAAGTGATTTGCCATCTACACCTGCACCTAATGGTTCGACTACTCCCCAGACATATCGTGCTCCGGCCCACAAACATGCCCATCACTTACATTCAATTCCCCCCCGCGAGAAGAGTGCTCGTACTTTGATTGTCGACCATATGCTTTGGGTTCATGGTGAGACTCGTGCACAATTCATTTACAAGCATCCCCGAGCTCAGATTTTACCCTGTAGGAAGGACTCGTTTCGCTCAAGCTCGGGCTGAGCTGGGGATGACCGATCGCACCGGTGGGGTATCTTCGCTGAACCACCTTCACCGTCGACGACCAGAGAACTATGAAGAAGATGAAGAAGCGGGCAGTGATGGAGAGAATGTGGCCAATCTGAAAGCTAGGGCAGGCGACCCAAGCCGCGCCCCGGGCGACGACGAGGAACTTCGACTCCAGGCGCAGGACCTTACACTCGCGAGAGAGCTACGTCTTCGTGCAGAGGGCCTCGAGAAAGTTATTACTTCCATGCTTGAGCAGCCGCCTCCCCTTCCACCGCATAATGAGGAAGATATCTGGACACCTCCGACATCTCCCAGGTTGGAGTCTCCCGGCTCTAAGGATACTTCAAACCCACACAGTCTCCCAAACGGAGTTCGCTTGCGTCTCGCTCTAGGTACTATGATAAACGACCTTTTCGCACGTCAAGCGCCGCCGCCGCCGTATAGGCATAAACTCAAACACCCGAAGCCCAGCACGCCATCCGCACAGGGATCGGGGCTGTCATCTTCACATTCATCCGGGCAATCGTCCGCTGGGTCGCTCTTATTACCATCAAGCACTATCATTCCACTCGCTTTGGCTTCCCTTTCCACCATTAGTGCAGTACACTTCGTGGCTCCCCCAGTGTATTCTACGGGACCCTCATCTTTCCCTGGCTCCACCCCCCAACCTGTAATTTCTAGCTTCTTTTCCCCTATGCTTTCCTTAACTAACATTTTGCCCAGAGTCAGATTCGTATGCGACAGCCGTCACCTGCACCCAGTTCACGCACTCATTTGCTCTATATGGCAGGGGCAGATCCAAGTACTGCCAACTCCCCTCCTGCTTTCCGCTGTCCCCGTCATCTGCATACTGGGTGCGAGATCTGCGTTGAAGCAAAGACTGCCCGTCCAATTGCTGGCGCCAGCGGCCGTGGCCGACGAAATTCTTCCGCGGCCGGTAATCTATGGAGGGGTATGCCTGGCGGGGTGGCCCCTGGGGGAGGAGGAATTTCCGGCTGGCAGAATGGGAGTGGGGTTGGATCTGGGCTGTTGAAGCCTGGTGTCAACGGCAGCTGTTTGCGTCGAAAGGGAGCCAGCGAACAGGACCCATCTGAGGATGGGACTTTGTCTAATGGCGCAGGAAACACCAAATTATCTGAGCTAATTCCACGATTCATAAAGTTGTCGGCGTTGGTGGCTGCAGAATTAGGAGATGAAGCACGAGACGAAGATGGGGCGTCGAGTCTGATGAGTAAGGAAGGGGACGCGGACCGCTACGTAGGAAATAATGCAAACTGGGAGCCAATGCAGCAAGGTCAGCAGGAAGAGAAGGTTAGCTATACACCTCTACCTGACCCCACACCCTCGTCGACGCCTTTCCAGTCGCAAGATAGGATGTACGCCTATGCCCTACAACCTACACGCGAGTGGTATATGTTGCTGGCAGGTTTACTCACGCGGGCGGTCTTGGAGGGTTATCTGACTGCTGGGTGGAGGGGACCACATGCGGTAGAGTGTCTGCTCACCGTCGGCCTTGGCATGGCTGAGATTGCTGATACCGAGATAGAGCCCTGTTGTGGGTATGAGCACTTGGATCCTGATGACCTCCCGAGCCTTCTGGATTCGATAAAATTGCTCTTCCCTTCGTGGAAGTCTGTAAAACCAGTGAGGAAGAGCCAGGCTGAAGATGAATACGAGGCGGAGATGCACCAGCGCCTTCTCAGAGTGAGCATTTTGGACCCTACCGTGACCATGTTCGTTGATTCACGTCTGACACCACACCCACACTTCACAGTTTTACGACATACCTGCTTCTACGCCCGATCTCTCGACCCATATGGAGGATCTTGCTTGGCAGTACCCAGCTGAACCAGTCGAACGCGCAGCTGTACGGTTCTGTGAGGCAATCGCCCGATGGCGGGGCAAACCCGAGCTTGAAACCGTGAGCTCTGGATTTGCGCTTTTCTGTCTATACATTGCTAACGCATTTCGAAGTATAAGAGGAAGTCAAGCCAATCATTTGGGTATGATCTGTCGGGGAGCTCGTTGCCGATCGAGTCTCTCGTTCATTCCAGTCCCTTGTCCCCCACAGCGACTCGCAGGGTCCGACGAAACCCATCCATCCATATGTATTTCGTGCAGCCGGCAGATCAATCACTCTTTAGTGAAGCCGCATGGATTGGGAGCAAGCGGGTGCGGTCCCCAGAGGATGGACATTCCATCTCAGGCAAACGCCCTCGTGGACGGTGATTTGTCTGACAAGACATTGTATTTCCGTTGCCACTTGAAGTATACCTGTGTTGATTATTCTTATTCTTGCAGAATCGAGTCTTGTATCTCTAGTATCATGATGCGTGTATACTGTAGCATCTTTTGTAGTGCGTTCTGCGTTGCTGTCGATCCATCCCGTGCTGTATACATATTGCTTGTTATAGGCATCGATAGATTTTGCCCTCATGATTATTACCCCCCCCCCCCTCAAATTCGATGATCCTTGCGGTAAAACCTGTTAAGTGGTGTTATGATAATCTCAAGACTAAGACCATAATATAGTCACTGACCAGAATTCAGGTGTAATTTTGGTGTCAACTTGATATACGCGAGCTTGCTGGTTGTGGGGTTCCTCTGGACAGCTCCGACATGACTAACACTTGGAACTCTCAATTCTTCCAAGCACCGCGAGTATAGGCGTGTAGGCCATACTCATCTAGTTACCTGATCAAAACTTACACACCAAACTTGGACTATCTGTCCCAAGATTTAATTATCACGACAGATGTTTAAGTAGGTTCATGTACTTAAACAAGTTCTGTCGAGGAAGAATGAAATCAAAGCATTAAGTCAATCTGTTGTTCAATTCGTCGATCCATTCGGCAGCTTTGTTTGCAACCTGAGCCCTCGCTTTGTCTGATGGCACTCCATTTCCACAACCCCAAAAATCGTGCACAGCATCTTCTTGCTCATCGAAAAGGACATTAACGCCATCGAGGCACATCGCCTCCCTGAGCTGTTCACATTCTCGTTTGAAGGCTTCACACTCTCCAACCGAGATAAAAGTTCTCGGGTAACCGACGTACGATCCACTAGGGGCAAGATCTATTATCGTTGAATGAGAATACTGATTGAGAAAATCAAGAGATCATGACATTACTGGCTGACATGAGAGGGGAGGAGAGGAGGGAAGGGGGGTGGTAACCAAGGAAGCGTAGGTTTGCCAAGTAAGACGTGGAGAGCAGATCTATGTCAGAGTTGGGTCTTGAAACCGAAGGGTCTTTTTCGATCTGCCCGTCAATGACTAAAAAGCGATCGGTAAGATAAACTCAATGCGATACCAAGATCTGTCTCACCCATGTCGACCCAAGGCTACGAGGAACACGAAGAACATTAAGCAGATAATTTGGGGAGTTTGGTCGACACTCGCTTACTGAGCATAACATGATGCCACCTGGCATTGGCAACACTTTTTCATCGTAGAGGTATCTAGCCAACATCAACGCAAGATGTCCTGGTTTGAGTCAGTCCCATCTTAGCGTGGATGAATAACTCGAGCACAATTTCAGAGAACTCGCCCCCTGCACAAGCACCCATGACCACGATTCTCGATGGATCGATGCCCACTGTGTTTACAAGATGTGAATATGCCGCCAGAGCATCAAGCAACTGGCCTGGATGGCAAGCCTCGTTGGTCAGGCGGTAGTCCACAGCTGATAGCCATGTTAAGAGTGGGAGCCAGGGTTAACGATCGGAACCGACGTACAGAGAAAATTCTTTAATTTGGAGATCTGGAAATGGACGTCGCGTCATCGAAAGATCCGAGCAAGGGACTCGCACACCTTTCGTAACTCACGAACGATAGCTGACAAGGTAATAACAAAATTAATAGGAAGGTTGAAGCGCTGCCATTGAGACAACAATTCTGAATAATGGACTTACTCAATTCCATAAACGACTCCGTTCCGTTACCCATCATATAGCCACCGCCATGAATGAAAAGTCCCACCAGGCCACCGCTCTTCCCAAGATCACCGCCTCTAGGCCAAATGTACCCCGGGATACGCACGGTTACCTCCTTCCCCTCCTTTGCCGGTCCACGAATCAGAGATGAATCTGCTGGTGCAAGCCATACAAAGGTAGTTTCTTTTAGTTCACCCTGTGGAACTGCGCGGGTTTTATCAGTGCAGAGGGGGCTGAGACCACATTTGGCATTGAGTGGCATGAGCCAGTGTATGAGGCGCACAACGACGGACTCTTTGAGAGTCCACGAAGCACGGGGTCGTCGGGACACGGAATAGTATACGGTCCAATACGGTAGCAAAGCTACAAGGGCGATGATGCGTAGGGTGACATAGGTTGACTTGAAGGGTTGTCGATACCAGATTGGGAACTTTGTAGCAGAAGTGGAAGACAGCATTCTGTACTGTTACAGGTGCTTATTATCACTCGAGGTCTGCCTGCCAGAAATCATTGCCGGGAGGGTTTTATTGAGCTGCATCCGCAGCAGCCACTGGCATGCATTACGTGTCCGCGCGGCAGCCTGAGCCCCAGCGCTCAGCGCTCGGCATAAGTGGAGATAACTCAAAAAGATGATCTCCAGAACCACTATAGCTAAACGTCAAACCACAACTTGAGTAGCTTGTAAGACGGCGTACGTTGAAGTTCGAGTCGAATATCGATCACCCGATCACTTGAACTCCACCGTCAACAAGTGTTTTGAATTGTAAGAAATTTTGAGGTCAATTATGATATAATATTTACAACTACCTCATTTTTCCCCCTAAATTTCTTATCATTGAATTCTCCACCTGTTCCCCGAACGAGCTGGCCACTAAGTACTAAGTATCGAGCATCGTAATGTTAATAGCACTTTGGAGTGCAATTATAACTAGAAGTTTCAACACGTTGTGAAGTGTCACGACCGTCATCGTGGATAGTATGGGCGTTAAAACATTAAGATTTCAACGCAGGCCCAGAGTGAACTCCCTCTCATATACCACGATACTTGCACCTGCAACGAAGAGAGAAAATAGACTACCAGAGAATACCCCATCGTATTCGAACCTCACTGTGATACAATTTTTTCAAATATCGTAGCTGGACAACAACTCACCAAAACTTGGATGACTTGACGGCGCCATTTGCTTCGATCTATGCAAAAAAAAAAAAATTCCTCTGGTGCATGCAAGCTGGGCGATCGTACGGGGGCTCGAGGCGAATTCATTCTTATGGTACGCCTCCACATGACTTTTCCATATACCTACGAGCAGAAGGACGTTTAGCACTCGACTACTCCGCAACGCTGTAGCGCTCTCCAAATATCCCTTCTTCCATAGCTTTAATTTCTACGGACAAACTCAAATCAGCACAAAAGAGATCAGCACAACCGGGAAGCCACCTACGCAACGCCACATGTTTCGAATGGAACCTCGCAAGTGCAAGATTACCTATCCCAACACACCACATGAGACTCTGTACAAGTCCAGCTTGGTCGAACTCTGCACGTACCCATCATATACCACAAACCCCTAACGCCGATATCGCGCCACGTGCCATTGATCTCGCCTTCCTTGTCCAGGCCCCAGATGGGCTTACACTTCTCGAGCAGCGCGTCGCCGCAGATTCGTTGGATGTGGGCACGGCAGTCGCCTAGCCTGTGTGCGTTGCCCGGCAATATTAGGTTACAGTCATGATGGGAGAGGAGAGAAGAGAAGAAGCACACCCTGTAGCGAAAACAACCACATCTGCCTGGAGCTCACTGCCATCATCGAACAGTATTGCGTGTTCCGTGAATCTCTCGATCTGCGGCCCACTCTTCAGCTTGATCTTCCCGTCGGCTATGAGCTGGCTGCCGCCCGTGTCTGCATATGGCACGCAAGATAAAGAAAAGTAACAATAAAGGAGGGAGGCCTACCGAGGTAATATCCACCGGCCTTGCTCCACGCTAACAGCCCGAACCCAGTGCCATGGATACCGTCATTCGTTCGGAACCCACGAGCATGTAGGGCATCCAGGAGGTCCCTGTGTCATGGCGGAACGTTAGAAGGAAGTAGTGCGTAGGGAGAAGAGATAACACACTTGTCGAGCTCAGCAATGCGTTTTGTTGCACGCTGACCCATTCCGACGTTCTGGTGGTGCGGGAACGAAGCGATGAGTCGATCTGCAGTGTCGGTTGGAGGAGCACCTTCCCAGTATAGGCCTAGCGTGGGGTGTTGCATAATGGAAGGAGCAGGAAGATACAAGAACTAAAAACAACGTACTGCCGAAGAGGACCTCCCACCCATTCTCCGTGGTCATGATGTATGTGGAGCTACGCTGGAACATCGTCACATCTATCATTCGACTTTATATTCATTTCGAGGATCGGACAAGAGGAAGAAGGTAACCTACCTACTCCGTGCTCGTAATAATCCACTGCAATATCGTGTGCTACAAGGCCCCACGATGTCAGATCAAATTTCGGCCGGAATAGCAATGGCACGTACCCGAAGTACACGCTCCGATAACAACAACTTTATTTCCTTTATGATCCAGAGCCCGCTTGTGCTGACTTGAATGAAGCATTTCGCCTTTGAACATTTCCTGTGCATCAAAATATATCAACCTTTTTTACAAAAAGTGCAAATGGCGTCGCACTCACCGCCCCAGGATACACTGGCAACTTCACGCCTTCATCCCCACTGCCGAGACCCGTCGCGAATACCACGTGCCTTACTTGCTTAAACACACGCTCACCATCTGGACGTTTAATAATGACGGTCCATTTGGTACCTGAAGCATCGGGTATGGCGCTGGTGACAGTCGAGGATGTCCAAACATTCAAATCAAGGGAAGAGGCGTAGGATTCGAGCCAGTTGGCAAGCTTGAGAGCCGGCGTATAGACGGGCCATGTTGAAGGGAAACTGGTGATCATTAGGTAAGGTGAGTGTATTCAAGAAGGATGACAGGGAACATACGGCAGGTACGGCATGTGATCGTACCCTGACCGCCACCAGTAAGAATCCCTTCGATTAAAGAATGAATAGAGAACTCACACACGGGATCATGCAAACACAGTGCTTCATATCGATTCCTCCAATTATCCCCGATCCTAGAATTCTTCTCCACCACGAGGGTAGGCACGCCCAAACACTTCAATCGTGCAGCAAGATCAAGGCCACTCTGCCCACCTCCAATAACGACGACCACCGGTTCCCGATCTTTAAACTCGCATTCCCTCTTCCTGTCCTCCTCCCACTTGCCGTGATTTGGCTTGTGGTCCCTCAAAGTGCCCTTCTTCTCTGGGAATCCTTTCAAATCTTCCAAATTCGTGAACACGGTGTGAGCCTTCCATACACCGTCGGATGTGGGCACAAGTCGCGCGATGCCGGACGCGATTCCGATGTCTGTCTCAAAGTCGAACATCATGTGCACCCAAGCGACATCGGGGAAAGGCTGCTGTAACCCGAGAAACGGGTCGTCGCGCAGGCTGAAGACCGTGGGATTCATCGCAGAGAGGCGGTCAGTGAGGAACTGGGAGATGGCAGAGAGCCCGGAGAAAGTACGGAAGTCCCATGTCAAGGCAAGCATGTCGCGCCAGAAAGCGTTAGGGACAAAGAGGGTGGAGAGAGATTGAGTGTCAGAGGTAGCGATGGCGGTAGAGAAGGCCTTGAACCATTTTTTTGCCACAACTTTAGCATCGAGGTCTGCAGGGACGGAAGCCCCGAGACTATCGAGAGTGGGAAGGGCGGTGATTGGTACAGGGTGGCTAGTCATGGCTTTGATGGAATGTGTAACCAAGAAATGATAGGCTTATATAGAGCTGGTCGCTCATTATCCGATCCGAGTCAAGCGGGTGAAGAGTCAAATCTGAATTCCCATCGTAAAATGTTGAACAATTAGATGTCGTTCCCACTGGTGCCGGCAAGAAAGAGGGTAGCTGGCACTACCTAGACAGCCATAACCTTTGTTCGTCTGTGGACTTAAGTGCAACGAATGTGGTGTCCGAGTCGGAGCGGAGAACTCAGTGAAGCGTCGTTTAGTACAACACAGCCTAACAAGCCACCATTCAATATTGAATCCGAGTCTGCCTGCCGTCTTCGGAATACCTGATAGACATGCTCTCTCTTTGATACGATTGGTAAAAGTAAAGACTTACCATGGTCCTGAAGATTCTCGGAGCGGCAGTCTCTGCATACTTTCCAACTCAATATGCTCTTCATATTGCTCTAGCAATTGTAATAATTCTCGCTTTTCGAGCCTTCTCCCAGGGTCGTAGAACGAACCGAGAACGAGATTTACATGCGCGAACTATTCTGGTAACGGTTCGTACGCAACCTAGCGTTGTGGCTAGTAAACTTGTTGTGCGACTAACCCTTTATTTTAGGGTGGATTCACTCCCTTGGGGTTAACAATTCTGCAATCGTTGTCTCAGCATGGAGCCCATATCATAGCCCTCTCTCCTCATCCTATTGATTCTCCCCAAGTCACAATTCCAATCACACTATTGCGTGAAACCTTCTCCAACGAGGAAATCTATGCGGAACAATGCGACATCACCTCACCTTCTTCAATACGTTCATTTTGCACCCGCTTTCTTACAGGAAAAGACCAAAGAATTGATGCCATTGTATTCGCCCATGAGTACCGACACATCGGCTCTCCAGCCTTCCTATCGAAATCAAATGCCCAAGACGCATCGAAGCGGGAGACTGAGGCCTTAGCCACGTTCCTTATAATCACCCTCCTCCTCCCTGCACTCCTTGTTGCACCTGTCGAAAGAGACATCCGCGTCATAAACGTTGTGAATCCTTTTTACGCCGCAGCTGCGGGGCCGACATTCTCCATCCCCTTTTCCTCCCGGAGTAAACAACAGTCCCGGTCGATATTCTTACAGGAAGGCGTTCGATCGTTGCGTACCTCCATCCTTACGCGTCATTTGCAGCGTATTTTGGATGCACTTCCAGCTGCACAGGTCCCGAAGACGGATGATTTATCGAGTGCAGTCCCTGTCGTCAGTCCGAAAGCTCAACGGTCCAACATCGTTGCGGTTAGCGTGTCTCCAGGAATAAGTAGAGTGGATACTGTAGCCCCCTTCCTTGATGCGGATTGGACGTCACCGTCTGGCGCAGCAACCAGTGGAATTATACTGTACGTCAGCCATTTTCACCCGACTCTGGTCACTAATGACTCACCTATGCTCTCCTCAGCTATATGCTCTTGCAACCGTTCCTACGTATTTTCGCAAAGTCGTCAACAGCAGCAATGCAAACCGTGCTACACGCATTATTCCTACCTACCCCGTTCAAGGTCCTTTCACAGTCTAGTGTCGGGACAATTGATGAAAGACCGAAGAGTGCGAAAGGAAGCCCCATCGATTCATCCGTGACGGATATGCCAGAGGAAGTGTTAAAACCTGGAGCACTGTACGCTGATTGTGCTGTAGTTTGGTTGAAAGTGCCGCTACCTCCATCGGCTGTCGAGCAACTGGCGTCTGAAAAGGAAACCGTCAAAGATGGAGGGAAAGGCAAGAACCAAAGCACGGCGACGGAGGAGGTCTTGGAGATCCAGGACGACGGGGAATTCGGGGGAGAGGTGATGGGCAGGTTGGTTTGGGAAGCCTATGAGGAAGCCTTGAAAGACTGGGAGAAAGCTAATCCACCTGTCGAGGAGGTCAAGGAGGTGGCACCTGATATTGATAGGGATCATAACTGAACGGCAAGATCAGACCTGGGGTTGCTTCTTGTTAGCTATGGGCATATAGTAGGTGTGATTCTCCGTTGGACATTGCGAGTGGTTAGCAATTAGACCGGATGATGGTCAGGCGCTACTCACTTGCGTTTATTGCCCACACACCACACACCCCTCGACAAGGGCATATCTGAAGGGACATTAAGATATCATTGTTAATTGCATTTGATTCGGGCATCACCAGTTCGCCAATCCTAACTGGCAACAAATGGGTGAGAATAGTACTCATCTAAATCATTTCATCGACATTTGCAACCATGCACTGTGCACTATATACATTGTTCTAGTCATTTACTGTACTCTTACAATTCTCCATGCGTAGCATCCATGGTGTGCTTGAATTCAAGATCTACATCTTCAGATATTCGGTTCATTCGTTCACCAGCCTTGCTTACAAGTACTATACCTGCCAGCGACCAACGGGTCCAGATATAGTGTCGTGAAACCGGACCACAAAGTTCATCGACATACTTATATGTTAATGGAACCTGGAAAACGAGGGCCTTGTAAAGCGATGAAGTCTTCCAACGGGTTGCTAGATACTAAGGCACAGAAGAGATGGAGACCCAGCAGGAGAGTCGGTAGTGTACGCTAAATATGTAGTCCCATGATAGTGAACTTGAAGTCGCGTAGTCGAGTCAAGTCGAGGCGTTTAGATTTTGTGAGTTTTGCTGGAGTTGGGCTTTTTCGGAACCCTTGGAGCATGGAATGTGGGCAACAGATCCGTTACTCAGGCTATCTAGCGCTGTGGTCAACATCCGAGTCCATACTCTAAAGTTCGAGATCGCACCATCCAAGTTGAATCAAGGGAGTTTTCAAGGAGCACGTGGCATTATGTTACAGAGATTTTATCATAAGAACTCGAGGCTTGGATTCAGCTACATAGAATCTCTACGCAATCTACGGGTACCTGACTATCTACAATGCCGCCGAAAAAGCAGCCGCAGGCTTCGTCCTCCAAAGTCAAGGACGACAAGGTATGGCGGATCGAAACCCAGCTGTGCAACGACTGACAATAGGGAATTCAGACATTTGGGCTCAAAAATGTTCGCCTTATACCTCGATTCTATCAAAATTCTATTGACAATGTCTTGTCCCTGTGCAGAAAAATAAATCGGCCAAAGTAAAACAACAGGTCGCCCAGTTACAAGCACAAGCTGCTGTAGCGGGGAAATCACGCGCGACAGTCGAGAAGGAGAAGGAGAAAGCTTTGCGGGAAAAGGCGAAAGCAGACGAGGAGAAGTGGAAGAGGGAAGAGGCTGCGCTGTTGAAGCCCGTGCTCACACAGAAAATCCCATTCGGTGTTGATCCAAAGTCAGTGCTATGTGTATACTTTAAGGCGGGCCATTGTGAGAAAGGGAGCAAGTGCAAGTTCAGCCATGATCTGGATGTGGCACGGAAAGTGGAGAAGAAGAATTTATACGAAGATAGTCGAGAAGAGAAACTTGCAGGTAAGTCAGAAATCCTATTCAACTTACATGGTTCTCGCTTACGGTTGGACTCAGATACAATGGAGAGTTGGGACGAGGAGAAGTTACGCAACGTTGTTTTGTCCAAAGCAGGAAACCCGCGGACAACGACAGATGTCCGTATCTCAGCATTTCTTCATAATTCTCTGGTAATGTTAATCGGATCAATCGGCGTAGATTGTATGCAAGCACTTCATCCAGGCAATCGAGATGCAAAAGTATGTATTCATATATGTTCTCAACTGCAACTATATTCTCGATCAACAGGTTCGGATGGTTCTGGGAATGTCCAAATGGCGAGCAGTGTCAATATCGACACGCACTACCCCCAGGTTTCGTTCTCAAATCGCAGAGGAAAGCGTTGGAAGAGGCTGAAAAGGCAAACCAAATTAGTTTGGAAGAATTCTTGGAAGTCGAGGTAAGACCGATAACCTCCAGTTTTCCCTCGTCTTGGCGACATCATGTTGTATTTTATAGCGACACAAACTTGGTCCTAACCTGACCCCGGTGACGCCTGAGTCATTTGCAAAGTGGAAACGGACAAGGATGAATAAGAAAGAAGCTGAGCAGGAAGCATTGCGCAAGGCCAAGGATGCTCAGAATGCAGCTGGCAAGAGCTCTGGTATGAGTGGTAGAGACCTAGTAAGCAATCTTCCCTTATTCCCAATTATTGCTTCACCTCACTATCACCTCCAGTTCCAATACAACCCTGAATGGTTCGAAGATGAAGACGATGACGACGGGACGGATGACTGGGATCTGAACACGTACAGACGAGAGAAGGAGGAGGAAGATTTGGCTAAGGAGGAACTGAGAATTGCTAGCCTGAGGATAGTGGACGATGGTCACGATCCTGAAGGATCCAGCAGCGGACATGGACCTCACAACGGTGCTGAGCCATAAACTAATGTTGAGGGCGGGGCATTTATGCATATAAATACAATAAAATTAACAACGACCAAGAAAACTAATCCTCATCGCTGCCGTAATCTGCCAGACCCAGCCCAGACGTAAGGGGTAGAGGAGCTGTTCTGGGCTGGCCAGCTCCATTCCGTTTTCTAATCTCTGCGAAGTACTTGAGGCCCTCGAGCGTATCCGCGTTTAGCAGCCCCATTGGCTCGGGGGGATTCTCAGTCGGCTGAGGAGGTGGACTAGCCTCGATGTCTATTCGTCTGCGCTTCGCCCCAGGCTCAGTTTCCTGCGCATCGTGGTCGTCTATTACCTCAAGACCATCCTCGTCTAACACATCCCCGTCTTCCAGTGCCCGAACAGCTCTCATCGCATCAACGATGCGGGGATCGATTCTTGCTTTTATTGCCTCCTGTCCCATATCCTCCAGCCTCCTCTTCTCTGCTACTTTCTGCACTGGGTTCGGGTCTTCGGTTGCCCACCGGACGTTTAGGATTTCGTCGTTGTCTAACGACTGACACGCCATTGCTTCCTTAGCAAATTGAGCATGTAGTTCCGACTTGTACGTCACGAATGCCACGCTACGATATTGTAGAACCCTCACCGCGAGCCCTGTCGGGGAGTCCTCTTCTTTTGCAAGGGCCCGGTATTAGTACGCTGATACGTGCGGGGGGGAGGGGGGGGGGGGTCGAATCTGACAAACTCACTTTTCTCGATTGCGCCCCATTCTCTAAAGTGCCGAATAATTACTTCTTCCGTTTCATCCCCAGTCCCAGTCTCCTTAATCCGACCAATATAGAGAGTACGATTCTGCCGGTTAAAACTTCCAACACCGCCCATGTCATCACGGTAGTCCGCGAATTTATCTCGGGCAAAGCAGTCTTTGGAACTGTCAGGCAGAGCGGTTGAAGGATCTGGAAGCTGATGAAGATATTCGCATTCCCATCCGTAGGGACAGCAGCCACGGGCGAAGAACAGACAGCAGTACTTCATACCCGTGGTGTTGGCTCGCGTGAGTCCCGAGTCGCGTTTAATGTTGCACCGCGTCTGTGATTTCACTTTGCTATACAAAAACGTAAACAGAGACGCAAAATACGATGCTCGGCAAGGCCTTACTTTGAGTAACTATCTTCACGATCACCGCCAGCCCACTTATTGTACCAGATATCTGAATAGAGTGTTAATTGACAAAACTGGGCAAGTACGGAGACATACTATATTCTTTTCCCGTTTGCGGAGTCTCTGACTTTACAACATCTCCGGGTTTGACTTGTTTCCTTGCTGGCTTCAACTTTTTGGCTTTCTTGGGAGCTGCGGCAGGTAAAACTTCGGTTTCAGGATCGTTCGTGGACATGGTTGGGCGCTGGTCGGAGAGTCAGGAGGCGTCTTGTTTAAATTGTTCAAGTTTGTACTTGTATATTCATCGCGAACAGCTATGTCAACGGCCAGTTCACCGAAGTTCAAGCTGGTGTGGTCAGACTTGTAATTGGATACCTTATGCTCAATAGGGTTTGACTGTAGTTTCCTTCTCCTCTTCATGGTGGAAACACTTTTAGCTATTTTGCTTGTGACGTCCTCCGCAAAGGGATTCAGTCTTGTCTATCGATGGCCTCCGTCACCGGTTTCATCTCCTAGGCTGAGTAAACCTCGACCCACGGAGGATGCTTTTAAACCTTCTCAACTGGACAATCCTTGGAGGGCGTCGCACTTCACAGATGTTACTACAGAAACTCTTCCCCAAATTCCCCGGCATAATTCAAAAAGCGACTCGGAGTATCACTGGCAACGTCTCGATGCTGCTCTGGACAACATGTCTTTACTTTCGACCTCACCGTCCCACTCCCCGCCTGTGATAAACTCGCCGACGAACGACTGTACTGAAAACTGCCAGACGCTCGAAGAGTACGACCACCTATTCGGATATTCTGCAGAGTTTCTGGCAAGTCATCTCTGCCCTCATGGGTCAATGTGTCATCAGAAGTTCGAACTTCTGGTTGATGACCTTGCCTTCATTGGTCACCCAGTCTGTGCCGAGGAAGATGGTGGATGGAGATTCAGACCAGAGAAGACGAGGGTCGGCTCTCGCGGAAGGGAATCGAGGAATGTACCTTCCCCTGTTCTGGATGATCAGGGATCAGTGAACCCGGATAGACCTTTATCATCCGAGAAGGTACCGACCGGGTGGCTTAACACCTTTCACTTCGTTATGGTTCTGGATATCCCAGATCCATCTTCTTCGGCATCCGGCAATGTGTCGAAATACTTTGATATCATATATGAGCAGGTTGCTTTCACAGTAACTGCGGTTTTGTTTCAGGAACAAGTGCTTTCCAACTTCGTAGAATCTGAATGTGATATGCTTGGGTCGCTCAAAGAAGCTTGTATATCAAAAGGTATGTGTTTGTTCCTTACAGTCGTATGATGACAACCTGGCTTCAGGGGAGCCGTTTTCGAACTTCGAACAGCAAGCCTTGGAGATATCATCTATAGCACTTGCTATGAAAACACTCTATGATGCCATCAAGTCATCGCAAATGGCGTATCTCACTATTCACAATCTACCTCTAGAGGTACAACTCCCACCTTACCTCGACATCTTATTACATAGCGAAGGGGAGGCTGACATGGATTTCATTCATCCCGATGACGAGCACTCCCAACTCTGGGGACAAGAAATGAGATTTGGGTGGAGATTGCCTGCTCTGGCCCCGTGGAAAAGCCTGTTGTTGTTAGACGAACACCACGGTTTTGATCCGCGAGGCGCGCACGTCAACCCGGAAGATAGGACACTCGTAGAAGGTTTAATTCGGTTTTTGGAAACAGCATCTGTAACACTATCGTGAGCCATCTCAGGATACGGCCTACAGTATTTCATTCTCACTAATGAACCACGCTGTCCAGTCTGGCTGAGATGGCGAGTTTGCTGGACTGGGATTTGGAATCTCAAGTGATCCCAACAGTTCGCTGGCTCGTCCAGCATCGTAGAGCGAAAGTGGTCGATATTGTTCATGCTGGGCTCAAGACTATCTTCACGCTTCCGCCGAAGTTTGATCGTCCGTGAGTTGGTTTGTATAAAGCAACAAAATTCCAATTAAGCTTCTCAACAAAGCCTAGCAGAACTTGCAGAAGAATTCGATCGCCAGTTCTCTCATACTTCTATTCCTTGTCTTCCGCATATCCTATCAAGAATATCAGCCTCCATTGCCAAACAAAACGAGAACCATTTCTTCGCTTCGGTGGTCAGGGACAAAGAACTCATCCCCCTGTACCATGATGTTGTTCTCTGGATGCTCAAGCGCGACATGCTCATAACTTTACATCTTCGTATCCGCGTGGTGGCGACGCGAGAGTTAAAGGTCCGCGTGAGGATAGAGAGGGAGACAGCTCTGGCTAGTAAAGTGGGCATGAAAGATCGAGATTTGAACGGCTATCATTCAGAATCGGCACCTGGCGCGAATGACCTTGATAATGCTCAATCTGCTGTGATGTGGCTTTCCCCGCATAGGGCTAGACAGCACTCGGCACGCCAAGGGTCAAAAGACTCTGGGGAAAGCGATCTGAGCGAGTTGGTCATCAAGGAAAGTGACGGCGACGATGATAGCAACAAGAGATTGACTGATGAGGATCCGGAAACTGATGAGGACGGTCTGAGTTGGGATATGTCGGAGGATCATCTTTTCCCTTCCATGATTAATGATCCAGGCAGAGCTACGCCTCTACAGCGGCGATGGCTGTTAGCAATGTCGGAAGGGAAGGAGCCTCATATTGCCAGGAGGTTCCAGTTGTGAGTGGAACAGGATTTCATACGACATCCAAGTTCTGAGGCTGTTTTTAGAATCAACCAGTACTTCGATGGAAGAAAGACGGATGACGAAATTCTGTATTGCGCTGATATCACGAGAAAACAGTTGAGGGAAGTATTACATCACTATGAAGACTATGTGAGTCGTATGACTCGCAGTGTGCTTCAACTGATATATCTTTCCTCTAGCTCCAGACTTTTTTACATCCATCTTGACGCTTAAAACACCTCATAATCAAAGTGAACTATTATACATTGCTAACTTTACCTGGCAGAGCCCAAATATGATATTGTCAGTCTGACAACCCATCTCTGTGAACCCACCCGAGTAGTCTCTCTGCTTTTCCACAATCGAAAAAGCCTTTGTCGCCACTCACAACCTTATTTTCCTTGATGGGCACGTTTGGCCAATACTTCTGCCTCAGGACAGCTGCATCCTCATCCAGAGCGATCCTAGGAGCCACAATAAAGAAGGCCTCATGCCCCGACCACCGACTACTTTCGTCAGTCACTGCTAACAGGAATGCATCCGCCGCAGAATCCTCATGAACATAACCCCAAAGGTCCTTTCTCAGCGTATCGGGTGATTGGATCAGGGCGTCGGCACGGTTTGGCGACGAGTGGTGTAATCGAAGACTTGCGATTCTTATGGATGAGTAACGTCGAACGATGGCGTCCGCCTGAAGTTCACAAACCCTTATAGTTGGGCATCAGTAGCGTCGAACATGCAGTGAGTGTTATAGGGAATGGTGCTTACACCTTGGATACCCCGTATGGCTCGTCTGGCAAGCAGGGGTGCAGTTCGTCGAGCGGAAAGTACTCATAATGGGGATTCAGGCTATATAGTAGGTTCAATACGTTGGCGGATGATGCTTGAGCAATTCGGGTAATCCTCAGCTGATGTTGGGATAGCTGTCAGAATTGCGTTATCGGGTCTTAACGAGGCCAATACCTCTGCACAGGCTCGAAGTACGTTCCACGAGAGAGCAACGTTACTGGAGTTAATACATCGGGTCAAGCTCAACAACATGAGTGAGGCTATGACAGTGACTTCGCACCTGTTATGTATATTCGCTTCTGTGTTGCCCGGCAGGACGAGGAGTGCTGCTAGATGTATGACGCCCTCGCAGCCCTCAAGAACGCTTAACGCTGTCTCGTACACACTGAGATCAGCTTGCACAAATCTGAATTTCGGGTGGGTGCTACTATCCCCCACGGATCTGTAGTCGATGCCAACGATGGTGTGGTCCCGTTTCAGCGCCAGCGCCACCACTCTTTTCCCAACATTACCGTTGCACCCCGTAATTGCAAGTTTCATAAAGGATGTGGGAAGGTTTAGCGAGATCAGGGTACCATGTAGGAACATTCGTGCTTAGTAAACTTCATCGTTCATCCTACTCTGGCGTCGAAATAAGCGCTCTCCCTCAGGCCTCAGGAGCTGTGTCCACTCCCAAATATCGGATGGATCTGCAAAGCGACCACCCGATGACCAACCTTATATACCTGCACCTCAATTCGAATCCTGCCCTGAAGAAAGACCTCCATGGAAATGTCATCGTTCCTGCCCCAAATTCTTTCCTTGAACAGCTTTGGCCTGCCGCCATCTCATCGTGTCCTCGAGAATACAATCCAGGTGCTTACAAAAACAAAGTCTGGGGCAACGTGCATGATCGTTTTGTTACGCTTCGCGCCATTCACGAAACATCACATGGGCAGAATGGCTCAACTTGAATACGCCGGGTGGGATGATCGGAGCATTCATAAGTGGTGGATTTGAACATAAGCGGGCTTGGAGCACTGTCACTCATAGCATGCAACCTTATGGTGCAAGCATAAACTGTAAATCAGACCTTACCCTTGTTGACAGATCCTTTGCTGACAAACCCCCTGATGACCGTGACCGTAGCATGGCACCATTTACTTTTCCATGTCTCTTTCAAGTGTTGCTGTAAAAATACATTATCAATGATCATCGATCATCTCGGCCACATCCGATGATCCGACTTCGGTTCTTCAACTTTCTGCTAAATAAATTTCAAGTTCCCACTTCCAACCCACTTTACAGCTTGTCAATCTGGTTCAACATCACAGTATTATTATTAGGCCCAAAACAATACCGTGACGACGCGTCCGAGTCAAGGCATCACTCTAACAGAATATATTTGTCAGCGAAATCGTAACTAGTCTCGCAGCCGGTTTTCGAAGAATGCTCTTGGAAGGAAATGGATCCGGACGACATAATCTGGCGCAGTATTATATTAAATAAACCAACAGATATTCTGTCGTGATTCCGCCAACCTCCCATCATAACAGCTCATCTCTATGCACCCATCCCAGTAATCTTTCCGCCTTGCCGCAATCAAAAAATTTTACTTCACCATTTACAACTTGGTTCTTCTTGATTGGCACCTCTGGGAAATATGTTTGTCTTAAGAGATCGATGTCTTCGGTGGCGGCCGCGTCTGGGGCCGTTATAACAAATGCCTCATGTCCATACCACCTGCCACTTTCATCGGTCACAGCCAGAAGAAATGCATCTGCAGCAGAGTCTTCTTGAACGTAGCCCCATAGGTCCCTCTTCCGTACGTCGGTGTCTGGACGCTCGGCATGAGAGCGATCAGGTACTGACCAACTAAATCGGAGACTTGCGATCCTCATTTGTGGATACCGTCGAACGATGGTATCTGCCTGAAGTTCGGCGATCCTTGTGGAATGGTCAAAACTCGAAAAGGGAGCGGTACATATATACTTACACCTTGGAGAGTCCGTAAGGTTCGTCCGGTAGACACGGATGCATCTCGTCCAGGGGGAAGTACTCGAAACGGTGATTCTTGCTATATGCCAACGGGATGACATTGACGGATGATGCCTGAGCGACTCGGTTGATATTCAGCTAGCGTTAAGGTAATTGTTAGCATCGCGGGCCAGGTTAAAACTGCTTATTTACCTCCGCACAGGCACGAAGAACATTCCACGAAAGTATGACATTGCTGGGGTTCAACTTTAACATCACCATCACGGACTTGCTTGAATCGCACCTGTTATGCGTTTTCACTTTATAGTCTCCTGGATTTCTGCACGCTGCCAGATGTATGACACCATCGCATCCCTCGAGCACTTTCAATACCATGTCGTAATCTGCTAGATCGGCGTGCACAAATTTGAAATGAGAATCGACGTGATCATNNNNCAGATTGCAGCGTGTGATCGATGCCGACGACAGTGTGGCCACGTTTTAGTCCAAGTGCAACAACTCGTTTCCCGACGCTTCCATTGCAGCCGGTGACAGCGACCTTCATTGAATAGCTTGTGGATGAATGTTTCGGAGGACATGAAGAACAGTTCGAAGCTTTACCTCGGAACATCTTCGGGTAAACTCGCTACCACCCTATCGTGTTTCACCAACTTTGAACAAGCGAATGGAGTTGTTGCTTATCGCGATAAGCATTAAAGCGACATCGGACGGTGAGCTGCCTTGCCAAGAGTGCGGTCGAAGAAGAAAAATCTGATCGGCCATCCAAGTGATTTCATTTTAGTTTCTGCGTTCCTGTTGTGAGGCTGTAAGGCCACGTCCTCACGCCGATGGCACCATTGCTCGAGTAAGGAATCTAAACCTCCTGTCCCATGCTACATGCCAGATGACTGGAGGACAAGTACAGAATAAGACGAGTGCAAAACGCTCGCACTAGCCTGGGCATGTAAGTGAATTTAAACCGCCTAGCCAACCCCTAGCGTTTGTGTACAATCCAGCCTTTGCTTGACTGGAGAATGCCGATGTTCTAGTAGACAACATCTTCCTGTACACGATAGTCTTCAACGACCCCATACTACAGGGCACTAGCAGTACCCACTTCTTTTCTACTTAGAACATGCCACACTCGGTGAACCGAAGGTGAGGGCAAATATTGACAGCTTCGTGGGGGAGGAATGGGCGCCATCCAGGGTGAATTGCACAAAACTAGCCTTTGCAAGATCCATGTGATCCATATGGCAAATTGGTTCAGTGGAGCAAGAAACAGAATTATCAAGCCGCAAACAGGTCAGGATGGAGCACGTGCATCGATGGCGAAGTACGAACCGAGAGAAGAGCTGTCCCGTCTATTTGTAGGCAGAGCACGAGTCCAATATAATTCAATCCACAAGAACTTGCCTAGGTTTCATCCAACGACTAGCGATTGCTTCGATATTCCTCAAGAAAATAATTGTGAATTGAGTCAAGAAAGTGGAGATATAGCAAAATCCTCCTTTAATCAAATGCCAACGAGTCATAGGGTAATTTCGTGGTAAGTCCGGATTCTAGGTGATTGCCATATCCTTGCCTGACATAGTGTAATCAAAATAAAGGCCCAAAAATGTTGACAGCTGGCCTGTAAGCACTCGGAAAGAAGACACTAGCCATCAATCCACGCACAACCCAAGCTTCCACCAAAATGTGGGCCCAGCCAACGACCCAGATCCACACCCATACACATCCTAAGAATCCTTTGACCTTCCGTCCACTGAACGTCTTCCAGGTATGCTCCATAATGATACCTACTCCCATCATCATGAAGAAACCCACCATCCTTGGAAAGTCCGAGCCATTGCCCATGCCCCACAATGCAATATAATGGAGTAAGCCCGATACAAAAAAAACGCCAAGGATACCGCCAGCGCGACCCATTAGCATCGTCATCGGTTTCCCCCCTAACGAGATGAAGTTGTGCCGGAAGGACTGATGCCAGCGCTCTGCCCAAAACTCGCTCAGTGACGGGGCAAACCACGGGTTCCTGGAGATTGGGGGCCAGAGTGAGGTGTGTTGGCGGAACACAAGAATCCCGAGCAGAGTGCACGCGTCATACGCTACCTGAATGCCACAGTATATCGTTAGACCTGTACACAGCGTTATGACGGAAGATCGAAAGTATCGCTGTACAAATGGTATTGCAGGATCGAAGATGGTTCCCCCCTTGGGGGAGCCAATGGTCAAGGGGGCGTGCCACTGTACGAAGTACAGCCCGACGTCAAAGATCAAGATGTTGAGGATAAGTGAAATAAAGGTTGGCAAGATGAAAGCCGCAGTGGAGGAAGTTGGGCGTGTTTCAAGAGGTATTTTGAGGCCTTTTGACCAGTCCCAGCCACAACCGCGCAGATTAAAACAGAGTTCCAAGGCATCATTGGCTACTCGTATGGCACTCGGCAAACTGCTCGTTCGAACATCATCAAGATCGACTCGGACTTGTGATTTGCTGCTGGACACGGTCACGCGCCGAAAAGGCTTCTGTTGGAAGGACCACACAATGACTCGCATGCTCAGAGTTGTCATGGCAAGCTAGAAAGGTTCCCTGTCAATGAAGAACATATATACTCAAAAGATTGGGTGAATGGACGCACGAGCAACGCTTGGTTCCAGTAAAGGAGCCTCTCATTGTCGAACTGGCCTACGAGGTCAACTCGCGTGGCGCCTCTGAATACCATCCATAATGTGAAAGGCAGGAGGGCTAGACGGATGAAAAGGGTATGCGGTAGCAGAACGAGGACTGCTGTCGCGTAATAGCATAGGAGTGAGGGTAAGAGGTCACGAAGAAATGATTGGCCTGTCAAGGGCTCTCGGGTATGAGGTAGGGGTATTAGATCATTGAACCTGTTGGTTATAAATATATACATCAATATTCAACTTGAACCAATGGCGTGCTCACCATGACATTTCCTAGGATGCCGAGAGAGACGAAGAGACGCCAGCTTATTAGTAGTCGAACCACAGTTTGGGCGCCTATGGATGGGAACCGAATTTGATCTGGGAGTTGGCAATGCCGCCGCCTCGTGTTATTCGGAAACTGGCAGCGTGCATGTTCTTCGAGTTCTAGTCGCTATGCAAGCCACCCTTATATAGGAGCGCGTGCCATCATCTATCTATAAGAGGCATCCGAATGGTTTTTAAATACCCAGACCCCCTTCAAGTTACCAAACCCCCACTCGATGACAAGCTCTATTCGCTCTCTCCTCTTGCACTTGAATTTTTCAAATCCCAAACTGGAATCGACGACGAGGACGCACTGAGAGAGCACATCCTCACGGTGCAGAGGAAAGCGTACGAGGTGCCAGTATCTACATATGTCTTCCCCAACTGGCGCCAACCTTTAATTTTCTTCAAAACAGATTTACGGCTATCCATGCATCCGCAATTTTTCTTTCACGAAGTGCGTCAAGATGTATTGGTGTACAGCCACTATTGAGTTTTCTGAAGGTTGAAAATGACTCTATGTCCTGCATATGAGGATATCCTCAAGTTACGTGAGGACCATCCGGATGCTATTCTTCTGGATATTGGCTGCTGCTGTGAATGCAATTCTGTACAGTTACAGATCAATGCTGAATTCAAATCTAGTTGGCTGCGATTTGAGAAAGGCTGTAGTTGATGGCTGGCCTGTTCAAAATATTATTGCTTCCGATATTCAAGAAAGTGAGTAGAGCTATTTGGCCACTGACTTCACTGACTTCCTCGTTATGATCACAGGGTTCTGGCAATGTGGCCACGATTTATTCAAGTCTACCCCGGTATCGTTTCCTGCAGTTTTCATTCCTGGTGACATTTTTCAACCAGAGTTCATCGAATCTCGTCCACCTTTCTATACAAAGCCACTGGAAAATCACCCAGCCCTAGATTCTTTGACGACGTCCCTGATTCCGATACAAGGTCACATATCCGCCATCCATGCCTCGTCATTCTTTCATCTTTTCAATGAAGAACGTCAACTAGAAGTTGCGCGGCGTCTTGCTTCCCTCCTTTCTCCAAGCAAAGGATCTGTGATCTTCGGCTCCCAGCTTGCGCGTCCCGAGAAGGGATGGATCGGCGAAAAAGATGAACGTGAATTTGTATTTTGTCATTCGCCAGCGAGCTGGAAAGAATTATGGGATCAAGTGTTTGAGAGAGGGACGGTAAACGTTGTGGCAAACCTGAAAACTATTGATATGCAGGAAGGACGATTTTATTTCATGTGGTGGTCTGTTACTAGAACCTGATCCTCTAGGACTCGGATATCAATTTAGCTAGGCGGCCTTCACATCAAATATTCGTTGTTCATCACCAACTGTGCATCTTACACAAAGATTTTTGGCCAGCACCCGGGGTGTTTCTTCCTCCGTACAGTGCTGAGAGGAAATTGTGGGCTCGACCAATGTAAGTACATTTTGCAAACCAGGGTGGTGTCTTTGATGCGATTAGGCGTTGATAGTTTTTACCATGGCAACGTTAACGCTTTCCGCCGGTGAAAACTTATGGAGCATGTAAAAACTCAAGCCTTGGGTTATGTTAAATAAGCAGATTATTTTTCGTAAGTCACAGTCAATATGCAAATTATACCGCAGAGATCACATCAGATCAAAGTTAACTAGAGGAGGACATGGCAGGGTGGCCAGGGTTATCATTCCTCATCCCCCTCGTCAGCACAAGCAGGAGATTCTCAATCCTAGCCTGCCGATCCTAGAATGGACAAAAAATAAATACCCCAACGGTTAGGTTACAAAACTTGACAACAAACCTGCAATTCCTTCATCTCATCCCTCAACTTCTGCACCGGCAGCTCCCGCATATCCTCCAACAGCCCTTCCACCCGCCTGGCCGCCCCCTCAACACTCATTGCTGCCCGATCCTCCGCCCCTGGCGTCCGGGGCGCATACAGCCTCGCAAGCGGCGAACTCAATGAGGGTTCCACCGAACCATGCGCGCTAGTGAGCTCCAACGGCTGCAGCCCGCTGATATTTCGTGTGCGCGAAGACAGACCGCCACTGGTGATGGGGCTCTTCTGGCGCTTAGATTGTGGTGTCGGAGAAGGTGTTGCTCGGCGGGATCTTGTATTTAAGTTTAGAGTTTCCCTGGAATGGACCGACCGAATGACAGGGATGCCTCTATCCTCTTCGCCTTCGTCACCAAACGGGTCGTACTCGCTCGCGAGATCCATGTCAAAGATTGCATCATACAACTCGCTTGTTGCGGAGCCCACGAGCGCTTCGACGAGCGGCATATGTTTTATATGACGCGGAAGGCTGTGGAAAAACGACTGCGCAGCACCCACGGACGATTTGCGTAGTCGGGAGCCTTCTGCGAAGTACCGCTCGTAGATGCCGATGACGATGAGGATGGGAAGGCTGGTAAGCTTGATGAGGAACACGTTAGTGGAATGTAATGCGCGTGGAGTGAGGATAAAGGTGGCGGGCTTGAGGATGAGGAAGGCAAGAATGTTGAAAGGAGGGTGGTAAGAGAAGAGGGCGTCGGAGTTGACGCTTCACGGAAGTTAGTGCAATTTAGATGAAAGCGGCGGGGTGATTTACCGGTCCATTGTTGAGATCACGAATTGAAAGAGATACTGCGAACGGGTGTAAGAAACGGTGAAAGTGTGAAGCTCAATCCCATTACCTCTTGTGTAGCGTTCTGTGTAATAAAACGGGGGTAAGCAAGGTGGAATTCAAGAAAGAAACCATCACTTACAGCATCGATCCGTGCAACAGTATTTGACAACAAGGAGATAAGAACTAAAACCATTAGCTTCCCAGAAACTACGCCAGATGGGACGGCATCACTTACTCGTCAACAACAAAGTATTGGACATAGCAGCAAACCCAATCATCAATACGGGACCGAAAATGGGATGGAACGAAGACGCTTCGTCAAAGCTAAGGGATGTATTCCCAAACCAAATGCGGGCTAATAGCCAAGAAATGGACTTGAACGTCCGGGGGTGTTCTACCCCATCGTTTGCTGTGAGCGGTGGTCATGAGGGCTGCTTCGATGGAGAAGAGTGCGCAGAAACCTTACCAAGAGTCCAAAGAGTGAACACGAGTCCCGAGAAACAAATTGCTGCAATACCCATGAAGAACACGAACTGTGAGACCATTGCGCGGAGCGACCTGTACTGATCGTAAACGTGTCGTTTATGGATACTCTGAGAGCATCTTACAGGATCACAACGTTATTCGAAATAGCGAAGAACGCTAATCTACCATGAATCCTCTAGTTAGGTTCTGGATAACAGACCACCAAGGTAATCAGACCTTGGAAATAGAACACACGCGCCACATGCCAGTATGTCGAATGCCATAGTCGATGTCAGTACTAGTATTGCGTTGTCATCATGACGCATACAACAGGTAGAAAGACCAATACCATCGTTGTACTGCAAGCCTTGGATCCTCAGGACCAGGTATGCGAGAAAGACGGCAACGAAACCAAAGTCGAACACATTCCACAACTATGTCCATTCCAACACTGCATCAACGTGAAGCACAAATACACAGGTGAAAATGGGACTGACATTTGCAATATAAACTTAGGTGCCATGTTGATGGTTAAGGTGAAGAAATAGGTTGTGCAATGCTTACTGATCCATCCCTGCTCGGTCGCTGCAGTGTACTCCTCGAGTGTGATTGCGCCTGCAAAGAGAATGAACATCATTTCCCAAAGCGTCACTTTGGTTTTGTCATGGTCTGCAGCACGTTGAAGTAAATTTGAGATAACGAAGCTAAATGTGCCGCAAAACTCACGGGACAGACATAACACGAAAGTCAACAATAGCAGCGCAAAGTTGAAAAATTCTAAAATGGCGCCATAGTAGGGAACCCGAAGTCTGCGGATATAAAGATTAGAAATCGTTCACTCGAAAGAGAAGGACGAACCTGTAATGATCGATAAATGGCGCTGAACGGTATTCATAGAGCTCGATAGCACGTGGTTTGTAGTTGTCTGCGAGGATGGAACGTTTTGCAGCCATACTAAACACAATTCGGCCGTAATATATGTCGTGCACGACCTTTTGAGAAATGGGCGAGGCAAGGAATGCCTTTGCTTGTGTTGAAATGGCCATCTCCTCGAACGCTGAGAGTATATAGTAAAAAAAGGATAGGTTTACGTACCTCAATTGCGCTATGGGGTGAATCCATATCGGAATCATTCTCCTGCCCCAGCGAAATCTTCACCTGATCCACGATATCGTACGTCGCGCCCGCCAACGGGTTCCACTTTGTCATTAACACCGCAACGAGGGGAATATGGTTCGACGCAAAGCGGCTCAGCAACTTCATGGCCAAGATCTCGCAAAGGGTAGCACGAGACTGCATGATGCCTGCATATGCAAGCTCCGAGTCCGATTCTGCTAGGAAATATGACCTAACGACCAGGCACGCATACACGACTGCCATGTTTTTGAGGCGTGCATACTTGAGAACAATTGGACGAACGATAGAGAAGTTGATGTCGGCTGCGGTCAGCTGCCTACGCCAAGAGTTAAGAATTTAAGGGAATGCCGCAACGGGACGCTACTGACTCCCAGGTTAGAGCACTATCTATATGTTTTTTGATGAGTGAGGAATAGTACGACGCTGTGGCGGACAGACCTATTGTTTTCTGAAGCAAGACTTGCAGGGTCAGATATTGAGTGAGAAGTAACTTGAAGATCACCCACAATGACGTCTTTCTTTAACGAAGGAATCAAAGGAAAGACTTTGACTGAGGTGAGATACTCTGTGGTTGGGGCAAGCAGACCTTGGGCCTCATGGTCCATAATGGTGTCCGTAAGGCGCTATTCTGCCCGACGCAATCATCAAAAGTGTTAAACATTAAACGTCAACAACGGTCGCTAAGAGCGTGGGTGAGCAGTGGTTGCCGGCAACAGTCAAGATGAAAGGGATGACCATTGAAGGACTAGCTGGATTTTATGTACAGGCACCCGATATAAGTTGACGACACTGCTGTCGTCTGCTCTTTTGTGTTTTCGCCGACTCTACTTATCGTCGCCATTGTCGTGTTATTGTCTTGCATGGGCCGATCAAAGGGAGCTGGTGTCCAAACAGGGGTCAATGAATGGGAACCAACACGACCGATTGCCATCATTTGCATAGCATGATGCCAAAGTTCACATATCCTGCCTAAATACGACGCCCTTGTTTTATCTTCTCTTAATCTACTTCCCCTCCGTTCCCTTCTTTTTGGCTAATGCAACATGGGGGGTGTCTGCTGTTGTCTTCCTGAACCCGTGGACTTTGATTCAGAAGTCACTCTTTATCATTTCGACTTACACAGGGCTGTTGGCAAGGGCGCGTTTGGCAAGGTATGCCTCTTTTCCAAACTAGATCCGTCCATTGATTAGATATTCTCTTTAGGTCCGAGTCGTCGAGCATAAGCGTAGTAAAAAGCTCTACGCACTCAAGTATATCGACAAAGCACGATGTATAAAGCAGAAGGCTATTGCCAACATCATTCAGGAGCGGAGGCTGTTGGAAGAGGTCCGTGTCCCCTTTTCCAGAGTTTTCAAGCTGTTGACTCCTGCGTTACCGTAGATTGACCATCCATTCATTGTCAACCTTCGATACGCATTCCAGGACGACGAAAATTGTTTCTTTGTCCTCGATCTCATGCTCGGTGGGGACTTGCGTTGTACGCCACATATTTTTACGGAGTTTCCAAAGTTTTAACCTTGGTACTTTAGTTCAACTAGAACGCAGAGGTTATATCACAGAAGAGGTTGTTCGATTTTGGATCGCAGAGCTAGCATCTGCTCTCGAATATCTACACCGCCAACGGATAATACACCGGTACCCTGTTACATGACAACCAGACTCCATCCTTTACTAATCCCTCTACAGTGACATAAAGCCTGACAATATCCTCTTGGACTCCATGGGTCACGCCCACCTCACCGACTTCAACGTCGCCATTCATTACTCCGAACGGCGGCAACACACAAGCATGGCAGGCAGTATGGCCTACATGGCACCGCAGGTAGTTGGTCGGCAGGGTTATTCCTGGCAAATTGACTGGTGGAGCCTCGGTATCACCGCTTACGAGCTACTTCTCCATAAACGGCCGTTTGACGGCCGTACCTCGGAGAAGATGACAAATTCCATTCTCAAGGACCCACTCCGATTCCCCGAAGATGCTAGTACACGGTGTAGTCAGGAAGGAATATCTGCTTTGCGAAGTGTAAGTGGATCAACTTGTGTTTGTTTTGATTGGCGCCGGGCTCACTGCCTTGTACTCTTTTTTAGTTTCTCGATCGTGATCCGGAAACGAGACTAGGCTGTCGGCCAAAGGGCCAGGGGTGGAAAGATGTACAGCATCATCCATGGTTTGCACTCATCGATTGGGACAATTTGACCAACAAAGAGTCCCAGCCCCCTTATGTGCCAGACGTTAGCCCCATTCCTTTGTCCTCGTTGTACAGCATCTCAGTTGTCTTTTTCCCCATTAGATGAAACAAGCGAACTTCGATGTAACGCACGAACTCGACGAATTTTTGATGGTTGAAAAACCCCTGACCCACTCTAAAAGAAAGACAAACACTGATCTCGGCAAGCTAAAGCCGGAGCTTCGCCAGTTGGAAGAGCAGTATGTGTCACCTATCCATCATTCTTCCTGTCGTAAGGGCTCACGGCGTTACAGATTCACTGTGTATGATTTCTCCCACTCACACCGAATGTCGTACTACCCACATAACCAACCGGTGGTTTCGCTAGGTGCGGATGCAGAGAACTCGTCACAATCGACGACAAACACACTATTACCTACCACGACGCTAGCTGAGCGGTCACAGGCGGGGACGCCAGTGCTCAGTGAGACTGGGCACCAGAATACACACATACACACGCGTCGTGTACACTCACGGACAGCGTCATATGCGCGTGATATGCGTTAACGTTCCTTTTTCGATGTCAACGTTACTGTTAACGTTGGCCTGACAGCCTTTCATCAGCCATCATGCATCACAATCCCTTTCGCAGCATCGGAGCCTTTCATTATGAAACTTACAACATCCTATTCATAAAGCTACATAATCCTCACAGAAACACACTCACGTAATGGGGAAATCGGAGCATTCATGTTCCTGTAATACGGATCACGTCTTTTAAAATTTCTCCTGTAACCATGGTATATGGTATAGTTCTTCTTAACACACCTGTCGTATTCTCTTCCTCGCTTTCGCCCATGCATTAGTACACATCACGATTTCTCCATGTTGTTTCCATCACTACCACACATCCTTTTATGTGACAGCATTGTATCTTCAAGTTGTGCTACTCGGAGTACCTAGCTGGGGCGCGGACGCAGGGCGTCCTTGAAACGTGTGTGTAAATCATTTACACAGTTTTGTAGCAATGTTCAAATAATATAATGAGCAACCAGCAGCTTTAGTACGTTGCGTTCAAGCTTAAGAACCGGATGCCAGTATGTAGTATGTGACCCCCACATGGCATCATCGATCATGTCGTGACTTGCGGCAAGGCTACAACCACTAGATCCCACACCATCAACATGGCGCAGCGCCCAGAAGACATCCCCACCCTAATCCAGCGTTACGGAAGTGGAGATCTGAAGCCTGCAGCTACATCGCGCTATCCGGCCGATAAGGCGACCCTCGAGAAGATTTCGCTTCAGTATGTATTTCGTCATAGTTTACGAAAAGACAAGTAAAGCCCGAACAAATCCATTCACAAGTAAAGGAAACATTACGAAGCTGGCCGTTGATGCGATTGTCAATGCTGCGAATGTGGAATTGAGAGGTGCCTTCTGATCTGACAAGCAGCCTCGGTCCTCAACTCAATTTTGCTCTTCCATTGTTGTGCCCAGGTGGCGGTGGCGGTTAGTCCTCTGCAATAGAGACCCTCATGGCTTGATATGATTGTGGATACACAGTTGACGGAGCAATTCACCAAGCTGCCGGGTGGGAACAACTTCAAGATGAATGTGATTACGACGTCTACATAGCCCACCTTGATCCTTTATTGACCATCGAATGTTGTGCAGGCGCAAAACTAGGTCATCATTGTGACACGGGCAATTCGAAAATCACGAGTGGATGCAAACTCCCTGCGTCTGTATTCAATATTTTCAAAGGCATCGTATTCGCTAACCTGGATCTCAGTCGGTTCATCATACACACTGTTGGACCTATTTATGACGAGGATGCAGACGATGACTCAGTCCAGAAAGGAAAGGCTGAATTGCTGGCGTCATGTTATAGAACTAGCTTGGAACTTGCGGTCAAGCACGACCTAAAACATGTCGTGCGTGATGCAGTGAATTGTTTTACACTTCACCTCATTAATATGTTTGATAAGGCTTTCCCTTGTATCTCAACGGGAGTGTACGGGTATCCTCCGAAAGCAGCTGCCCACGTTGCTTTGGACACAGTCAGACGATTTTGTGATTCCGATGAAGGAGCAAAAGTGTGTCTGGTTTTGTAGCGTCGGCCCGCTTACCATCCATTAATTAGCTCGACCGAGTGATTTTCGTGGTGTTTAATCCTACTGTTGGTCGTCGAAGGGGCGAATCCGATGACGAAATTTATAGGTAAGTTCGCGAAGCGCTTATCGGGTTTTGAACTACTATAGGTTTACAGGGAGCTTATTCCCAAATATTTTCCTCTTACCTCGGATTCGGGGCTGCCAGAAGGAGATCCCGCAACAACGGAGCAAAGCATGGCAGGATAACCACGCTAAGCCGCCACGACCATGATCGAAATCGACAGACTTTCAAATACTTACAAGCGTTTCTCCCAAGTTTCTCCGCGTTTGTCACTCTGCTGAGGATACCCCACTGTACTTCTAGCTGCAATTCTGTGTATTCTTGCACGCGTGGAACAAGTTAGTTTCACCTCTGGGTCGTTTGGTAATTCTTACACTTTTTGACGCGAAACCCACGATCTCCCAAAGTTCATTTCCTTCCTCACCTGTCTAACCCGGAACGTCATACCCTTAATGCCTCCTCCCCGGCCCTTCTAATGTTCTGCAGCTCAGCTTTAGTGATTGTTTCCATAAGATCTGAGCAACTTAAACCGCTGTATTCAACGGTTCGTACCGTTACTTTCACACACCCCTGTTGAAGGCGGTCCCGGCATTAAAATGGGCTTGGTCTACAATGTTGCCATCGCTCTGTTCTCCTCCATTGGTCGATTTGTTGAACATCTGACTTTAGGAATGGTACTGAGCAAAATTCTCTAGGCGCGTTTCTCTTCGGGTAGTGTTCGAATAATAATTTTTTTGCCGCGGATCTGATCACATTCTTTGTCGATGCAGATACAATAGGTGAGTATATACTTCATATTATAGTCTACCTTCTAATGCTCTACCAAGTGGAATAATTGCGACGGTCATTGCGATGGATCGTTACCGAGCTCGGTTCGGCAATGACCCAAGTATAAGAGGGGCAGTCGTATCCACATTTAGGGGTATTATGATTCACCATCTTGCTCTCCAGACCTGACCTGACCCATGGTTAACAGGGGGGTGTTTCTTTGGTGCTATGAGTGGAGCTTGGTGAGAATACCTATATATCCTCGGAGTGCTATGACTCATGTAGTGTGTGGCCAGGGCGAATGACAAGTTTGGAAGGAAACGGACAATCCAAGTGATCCAAGTGCTACTTATCGATTTGTGTAGTGACCAGGGTGCCATCTATCAATTTTCAGATTGTAAGCTTAATTGCCCTTTGGGGTTGTGCAATGCAAGCTGGGGCCAGCAATGTAGCAACCCTTCTTGTTGGCCGGATAATCGGTGGCCTGGCTATAGAGTATAGTGATGAATTGCTCACAGTGACCTCTTAACGACTTGCATCTGGAAGCTTATTATCCATGACTGTCCCCTTGTACGACGTAGGCGCTCGAGGCGAGTTCCAGAGTTCGTGCTAACCTAGTTTGTAAACTAGACCGAAATTGCTTCCCTGAGGATTCGTGGCTTCCTTGTCGGACTTACGCAACAAATGATTGGAGTTGGATTCATCGTTGCAAACTGGGTAGGTCCAACATGCTTCGCAGTTGAGAATTCGACTGGATCTTACTTGTTCATGCGGCCAGGTTGGCTATGACTGCCAATTTATCAAGACTGACACTTCCTGGAGATTTCCCCTAGGTCTTCAGCTCCTTCCTGCCTGATTCCTACTCATCGGGATTCAATTCTTCCCATTCAGTACGGTAAGTCTGGCTCTAGACTTGGACGCCTCCGAAAGAACACTTAAAAATGGAACGTTTCACCATAGCGGTGGCTACTAGAAGTTGGAGGAGTCACAGAATCCCGCGATGTCGTCTACGAGTTGTACGGTGCGAATGACAGAGAAGCCGCTGAGCTGGAGTTTCGGGAGATGCAGGATACAATCAAGGCGGAGCTTTCCAACAAGAATCGGAAGTTAAGCGATCTTTGGGCCACTCGCGCGATGATGCGACGGACATTCGTCTCTGTTGGGGTGCAAGTATTCTGTCAGTTCACTGGCATAAATGGTGTGTATTGCCCGTTCTGTTCCTACAGCTCTCTTCACACCTTGCGCACGATGCAGTCATCAATTATTTCGGTCCCCAAATGTATGCGACTCTCGGGATCACTGGACATAAAGCGCTCTTGGTACAAGGGTCGGTCGCGAGGTAATCTGTTATCTAGCTTGTCTATCTAACAAGCCACTCAGAATTTACGGTGCTGTTGGCCCGATTGCAAATCTATTGTAAGTTATCGTGATTCAGGGGGCCGACGAATGCCTCAAACAGCCTTTTACAGCCTCATCATGTTCATCCTCGACCGTGTGGGTAGAAAAAGCCACTCGTATTCGGTACAGCGAGTTTTGTCGTGACTTTCTCGATATTGGCCGCCATCGTGGCCCGTAAACCCTAACACTGGCGTAGTCCATACTAACATTGCAGCACGACGGTCAGAACAGCTTTTCTTACTCCCAGGTAGGATCAAGTGCTGAATCTGACAATAACAAGTGCCGGAATTGCTATGATATTCATGACGAGCATATTCTTCTCCTTTAGTTTTGGCCTTGTTAGTTGGGTGTTAGCGTTTGAGGTAAGCTCCCCACGTTATTTCGCAGGTGAAATATTCATGCATCGTACATACTAGGTGTTCCCGACTAACACTCGTGCTATCGGGACAACCGTCGCGACTTGTGCAAATTGGGTGATCTTTATCTCAACTTATGCGCATTTCAGTTCTCTGACTTAACCTTGCAGGCATTCAATACACTCCTTGCACAGGTATGGCTACTGGAAGAAGCCCAATCACTTATCGCGCTTTGGCTCTTAGGTCTCCCCTTTGGCGATGGCAAACATCACCTGGAAATTCTACATGCTTTTCGTCGCTCTAAACCTCGTGGATTGCTTTATCGTTATTCTGTTCTTCCCTGAAACAAAAGGTGCATTATCAATCTTTAGACATCTGAACTGTAATCATGAGTCGCTTGTTTTCAGGTAAATCATTGGAAGAGATGAATGTAGTGTTTGGGGACATGATCGACACGGGCACAGGGATTGGAAATTCCATACAGAAGTCGAGTGAGGATGAAAAACGTAGTAGCATGGAAGCAAAGACCTTGATGAATATTTGATTCCGCCAAGTTGCATTTAATTTCGCGGCAGTGGTGGCAAATTCTGAATCGTTTGGGCCGATACTAGCGGATACTTTGAATAAATAGGGATTGCGTTGAAAGGGAGGTCGACGTAGAGAATGAAATTGAACTGGGTGCTCTGGCTCAACGCGGCCCATAGCCGCGCTCGTTAAAATTTGGTGGGAAACTCAATTTCCCACTGGCACATAAGTTAGTAACTTAAAGCTTGAAACTCGCGGCTTCTAGGTCTTCCGGCAGGAAGGCACGAAGCGTTAGACTTACGGTCATAGGTAGATGGTCTCTGCAGGATTAGAAAGCTTACCCGTTGAGGTGAATGACATTTTTTGGGTTACGGCGATTGAAACATTGACTTGTGACTTTTGTTCAGATATTTTATGAGATACAATTATACGCCTTATCTCACTTTCTTCCGTACGCATCAAGATATCTGCGTGCTGTATTCTACGCTTCTCCACCGTCTTTTCGTGCTCAATACATCTGGGGTCGAGTCGGGTCAACAAATCCGTCAGATATCTTTACACAAGGCCTCCGTTATCCAATTTGCACCATCGGAGTGTTAGATGCATTATCCCGCCGACTTCCCGACCTTCCTTCTCCTATCCCGTGGAGATGTGAACTACCCAGACGACTATTTCGTTCGCTAGCTCCAAAACATGGGTCTCTTCAGTGGAAAGAACGAGAGCACCCTTTGCCATTCTTGGAGTATCTATACAAATCTCCCAAAATTCCTTACGCAGACTCAAACTCTCACGATGGATACGCTTTGACGAAGGCTGTCCACGCAGGTTTTCTCCCCCTCGTTCGTTTTCTTCTATATCATGGCGCGTCTCCAGGATGCAAGAGTGGCCTCGCCGTTACAGTTGCCGTACGGAAGAAAGACTTGCCCTTGGTCAAATTATTGATCGAACCTGATGTGTTACCTCCTGAGACAGTGGCAGGAAGCAAGGCTAACAAAGCCAAGAGGCGTCGGATCGAGGACAGGGTAACCATCAGTCCTGATATGCTGAAAGCAGCTGTAATGCGCAATGCAAAGGATATCGTCAAGTATTTTGTCAATGAAAAAAACTGCGTTCCTGACATGCAAACGCTGTACCTGATGACGAGGGACGTAGATATAGAATAGACTTGATGTGAGTGTTCCTCCGCTATAAATCTGAGAATTCACCTGAATATTTTGGTTTCTAGGATGATAGTCTTTAATCTCGCTGTACCGTCCACATCTGCATGCTTTCCTCATCTACAAAGCTGTTATCGACACGGGTGAACTTTGTTACCCGTTAGATCAGATGACCTTCGATCACCCCCTGTCAGATCCTCCCCCCGAGGGATGTCTTCCGACACTACATGATGCATTAGGCGCACATCCCTTGCTCTCATGTTTACAGGGACAGGTAAAAAGTTCGACACCACAATAAAAAGCCTACATTAAAAATAGCGAGGGTGCATCAAAACCTTCCCGTCCCAAAACCCAGTGGGAAAAAGAGACGAGCGAGGAAAGCTACCTGCTGGTGCAAGAGAAGATATCGTAAAAAACGTCGAGAGGTAGAAAATAATCCCCTAGGAAGCCGACCTCTGGTGCCTCGCAGACGCTTAGTCATTCTTCGCAGCCCTACGAACAGGAAGTGAGAAAGGCTCAATTGATGGATAGGGCGTACCTCTACGTCCCGCCACTGTGCGAGTCGTGTGTTCGTGTGAGGGGAAGAGAATGAGCATGGGATGAGAGTGTTCAAGCGAATGCGGTTGTATCTGTGCTGAAAAGAACGAAAGATACAAAAGCAACAAAATCTTCAGTACCGGAAGTGATATAAATCTTTGGCCCAGAAACCCAATTAGCAAACGATGCCCGCAGAACATCGTCCAGAGTAATTGTCCCAGACAAAAGTATGTGATGAAGAATAAAGACGAATCGCGGCTTCGAAATATCGGATGGAAAGGGTGATCGGAATGGAAACAGATTGTCAGCTCGACAATTCTAACGGTGAAACCAGGCTCTATCCGAATACCCCGACCGAGACCAAGCAGAAATGCGGATGCCAGGACTACAATTTGGAACGAGGCGCATAAAAAACTTAGCTGATGGGGGAAATACGTCCAGCCCTATAATCCCGGAGCCCAGTAAGAACCTAATTATTGTGCGATGTTAAAGTTGGAGACGGGTCCTGCTTGCCTCAGGATGGCGCAGCCATAGGACGAGAAAGTGGTGAGCGAAAAGAAACGAAAAGGAAACAGAGTATCAACCGGAGAAACTTGCGTCGCAGCTGTGAGGCAATACTCGGTCAGCGGGTGCAGGTGCAGGGAAAGGACAACATCTACTTATCATGAGGAGCGGCCACACATACATGGTCTGTCTTCACGGCAGCCGATGATGGGAAATGATGAAGGAAAGACATGATCCAAAAACAACATGGTGATAACAAGGACATGATAGAATGCGGACACATGAAGGACTTTAGCACAGATGGATAAGGAGCGAAATCATGAACGAGATATCACAACGTAAACCATGACGACCCAACCGCATAGTGAGCGAGGGCGGAGGTGGAGGCTGCAGTATAAGATCCATTTGGCGGGAGCTCTTGTTCCTAAACGCCGAACTTGATCCATCCTCAAGGTGCCACCAAGGATGAGAGGAGTAGGCATGATCGCCAAACGTGATAGCAACGATTCGCCTAGTCGCCTCAGATTTCCAGACATCCTTCGTCACGTATGGCCCTCAATATCTCCAGGTGTTCGGGTGTTACTGTCGCTCCCTGTCGCAGTTGTTCATTTTTTCATACCCGTCCGTTTGCTGTTTCGTCGGCCTGCCATGGTATTTGTCGTAGACAAGATGTGGCAGACGAAAGGGGCTAGCAAAAAAATGGCTACTCCCGCGAGGTAACTGAATCATAGGCAATACAAGAGTGGCGGGCAACAAGAATGAACATCAAAGGAAAACCCGACGACAAATGAATTAACAGTACACATGACGAGGAAGCACATGCACAGCGAGGCAATTGGAAGCCAAAGACAGAAAGCGAGGGCCAAGAGACTGGGGAGCAAGACCTGTGGTAAGAAAGTCCAGTTCGGGGACCTTTGGTAGTTGGCGCCAGGCTTGATTCGTCTTCAAGCCATCTGTAAGCCGCAAACTGGGGGGCAAGACGATGGAGTGCCATAACCCGCGAACAACACGTCAACAACAATGAGTGACAAAATCCCCGCAGACAGATGTAACAACATGGAGAATCAAAGAAGGGGCATTGGTAACTGTGAAACATCGTGGGGCACAACATAAATGAGACAACGTGGTCAACATCAGGAAGATAGCAGCAATTTAAGGCAGAGCGTCGGTGTTGGCCCATGGTGTGTGGACGCCGATACCCAACGGCGTGACGGTCATATAGGTAGCGGTGGATAACATATTGGCGAACATGAGGAACACACAATAGCGGAAGACGCAACGATAATGAAGGAAACACACGAAGAGGGAACACGGGGACCAGTCGAGGCGATGTGAGTGTCAACGCGAAGCAGGAAGAGATGACGACTCGGGATGCACTTGAGATGACGTGACACTCCTACCTTGGCGAGATCCGGAAGAGGATCAACCAAGCCAGCATCAAAGAGATGCAACTCCTAGTCCCAGTCAGCGAAGGAAGGCAGTAGACTTAGTGCTGGGCACGTCGAAACTTATTTTACCAGGGCTTGACCAAAGGCGGGTCGACAATGGCGAATTTGAATGGGGGCGAACCAGTAATGGAGTTCTGACAAAGGCCGGTCGACGCCTATACCTGTAGAAGATGAGGAGGGAGGGGATAGTCAGCCCCACGGTTCGGCGTGGTCACTGGAACGTTACTCACACGCGAAGGAAGGGCAGAGGCAGAGGCCACAGTACGGCGAAGACCTGGCTAAGCGAGATGATGAACAGGCTTGAGCCTGGCTGACGACGTTCCGTGTTGATATTGAGCCAAGGCGGGAGCGAGATATCGAAGATTCTTTCAAGGCGGGGTGAGGACTCCATCGGTATCGGGGGATGGATGGGGGAAGACTCACCTCGATGGCGCCGTAGGGAAGAATGCTCACGCCATCGGCGTTCGACGCGAGGAACATATGACAAGACAAGTAGAGGGCGTCACGAATGGAAACGATGACCGACTGAAATGCCAACGAAGGAGTCGGAGAGGTAGTGGTTGGAGGGACAGCAGGTAGGTATTTGGCGAGATTTTATATTTAATTTGGAGCCTGCCAGTGAGGCTGACTGTTTGGCTAACTTGTCTGCGTTGTCGTCTTTGGGGAATCGTCTCATTGAATGGCTTTCGGAGTCTTTCAGGTTTCTGCTACTCGAGAACTGGAGCTCTTTGATATATATATGAAAAGGAAGGGGCGAACGGACTTTCGCAAGAATAATAACATCATTCGACGCGATCAAATCCCGTGACCGTTCCATTACATCATGTGCTAAGCACGTTGCCGCACTGATTGTTTTTGTCCTCGACCTGCTTCACTATCGACTATAGGACGATTCTCGTTTTGCTGTTTCTGGAACAGAGGCTGAGTTGCTGAGCGCTGAAGAAACCCATGTAGTATCAGCTAACTTTTTCTCACGTCACCTCATCAGGATTATTTTGACTTTTTTGGCCCAAATTTAAAGTCAGAAAGTTGGTTTTCCCACCCAAAACGATGCCCAAATGACCCTGACTTGACTAAAAATTGGACCCAAGCTATACATGTCAGAACAATGAATGTGCCTGATGCAGCCTTAAAGAAACACATGGCATGCCTGACATGACCTATTACTTACATGGTCTAAGGACCTCTCATATATAGATCTTATTTTTTGACTTTCAACCTTCCATGCAACAAAGGTACAGTAAATAACTATTCTCTCGTTTGTAGTAACTTATGTTCTCACTTCCATGCAGCAAAGATCACTTGACCCTGTCTGATCAGCTCACCTTAGTGTTGGTTGCCTAACCAGGCTCCCTTCCAACCACAAGACTCATTAGTTGGGGCATGAGAACTATGAAGCATGTCTGGATTCAGAGGCTTGATCAGTTGGTTTCACTGTTTGATGGCACACATTGGGAGTCTTTGTCAGGCTCTTCATCTGTGTTGCCAACACTTGTGTAGTGAGGCCAGGGGCCTAGAAGGATCACACTGTGCAATGAGTATGAATAATGTATAATTGCAGTGGTGTGCATTTAGGCTGAGGTTTGGCTACTGTACAAATTAGGAAGGAGCTGGTTTTATAGGGACCAGCTTAGTCTAACTTGAAATATAATAGTTACAAACATGATCCCCCCAGGGTCATCTCGCAGTTGCAGGGGTACCGGAACGAGAAGCTAGAAACAAATAGGTAGAACCTCAGTGGTGGTTAAACACTATATTGCGTAGTAAGTACCTAGAAACAAATAGGTAGACTACTATGGATAAGTAAGGTTATAACAAAGTAAGATAGAACGGGACTTACACCTCAGTGGTGGTTAAACACTGAGGTGGTATGATACCGGATAGATGGAATTATAGAAACTGTTACATAAGCGGTAACGGGTATGCACATGTGCTCGACACTCCCCCTCGAGATGGACGTGGGATTAGAGGACACCAAGAAGGCTGCGGAACTTCTCGAACTTGAAACGAGCGAGTGATTTTGTAAAAATATCCGCGATCATGTCGTTTGTAGAACAATCACGCAATACGATGTGACCGGATGTGACGGTTTGGCGAATGAAATGAAAATGAATGTCAATGTGTTTAGTGTGGCCATGGAAGGTGGAATCTTTTGCGAGGCGAACGGCACCTTGATTGTCGCAGAAAAGAGTTGTAGGTACTGAAAAAGAAAAGATAGGTGAAAGTTCAGTAAGTAATTTATGAATCCATAAAATGTCCTTCGAAGAATGAGTAAGTGCCACGTATTCAGCTTCAGTGCTCGAAAGAGTGATGATGGGCTGTTTCTTCGAGCTCCAGGAGACAGTGCCGATGCCCAGAAAATAGACAAAACCGGAAATAGAGTGACGGTGCATGTGAGAACCCCCGTCAGCGTCCGAATACCCAGCTACATCAGAGTGTGAACCCCCGAGAACGAGTTTAAGTTCTTTGGTACCAGAAAGGTACCGAAAAACTCAAGCAACGGCGTGAATATGAGTTGTTCGAGGTGCATCGAGGTACTGGGAAAGTGTTGATACTGCAAATGAAATATCGGGCCGTGTCATAACGGTGGCATACATGAGACAACCAATCATCTCTCGATATTTGGTTTTCTTGCTCGGTGTGAGAAGCGTTGGTGAAACATGAGGTGAATCGGGTGTGAGATTGACCCCGGCTTCCATAGGAGTAACAGCTGCCCGAGCATCTTCGAGGTCAAAACGCGCAAGGATTTGTTCGATGTAAGCTTGTTGTCCCAATGAAATGGTGTGGGCGGCTATGTCTCGGGTGATGCTGACACCGAGTAACCAGTTGATGGGACCAAGGTCAGAGATTTCGAACTGTTCTGGAAGTTGCTTCTGAATCAAAGTGTTAGCGCCATCCGTGGAATCCACGATGACAGTAAAATCATCCGTGGCAGCGGCAACGATTGTGAATTTGTCACTGTTGAATTTGTAAAAGACCGCTTCGTCAGCGATGGAAACCGTGTAACCGAGTTCAATGAAGAATTTCTTCACTTTGGCATACCAGTCGTGAGCTCCCTGCTTTGACCCATATACAGAGACGAGCCACTTGGAGACAACATTGGGATTCCCTTTTAATTCCGGTGGTAATTCATGGAAAGATTGGTAGTTTGGAGGAAGTTTCGAGTAGAGTGTGATGCCATCTTGCAATCAGCAGTTGAGGTACGCGTTTTTCACGTCACATTGATGGACAACGGCATCTTTCTGAGCTGCAAAGGATAGGAGAATGCGAAGAGTGGACGCGCGCACGGTTGGAGCAAAAGTTTCAACGTAATCAACCCCATATTGCTGCATATAACCCTTGACGACGAGCCGAGCCTTGTAGCGGACGACCATGCCATTCTGATCGCGTTTTCGGTGGAATACATAGCGGCTGGGGATGATATTGGCATTTGGAGGTGGAATTATGGGGACCCAGGCGTTTACTTTCTCCATTTGGGTAAGTTCCGCCTCAATCGCATCCGACCAAGCTACACTCTCATCACCATTTAACGCCTCCCTCAACGTTGGTTCATCCTCACTAATTGCTAATGCATGCTCCAGGGATTGTCCAAACCACTTTGCTTCGTCTATGTCAAGCTCTACTCCCCCTGGTTTCAATGCTCCTTCCTCATCAAGCATGAAAGCTCCCTCGACAGTATCTGCAAAATTGGCTGTAGTGCGTGACGTGGCAGCACATTTACGCTTTCCTCAGCTGTATTCTGCTTCGTCAAATTCGGGTAAACCTTTTAGAGAGTTTCGTCTCGTGGATCTTTGATGTGGAAGTGGTGCTGGTGTGTTCTGGGTGATTTCGGGGATTTCTGGATTATTATTGGGCGACGTTTCAACGTTTTCGGATTCAGGGCTGTTGTTTGATGTGTCTGGAACATTTTCGACAGGTTTTTGAATGTCAGGAAAGGTGTTTGTTGGCTGGGGAAGGTCCGAATTGGTGAATATTGGGCGACGTTTCGACGTTTTCGGATTCAGGGCTGTTGTTCGATGTGTCTGGAACATTTTCGACAGGTTTTTGAATGTCAGGAAAGGTGTTTGTTGGCTGGGGAAGGTCCGAATTGGTGAATACATCATTTTCCCCCTCAATTGGGACTTCGTCAGGCTGTAACGCCTCGTCCTCATTGAAATAAACATCCCTCTCGATACTGACTCTGTTTTTCCCTGGCCAGTAGATCCTGTAACCCTTTGATTCAGTATCTATGCCCACAAATCGTCCTTCTTCAGCTCTCATGTCGAGTTTCCCAACGTTGAGCTTCTTCACCCACACTTTGCAACCCCAGGCTCGTATACCCGATAAATCCGGCTTCCTGCCTGTCCCCATTTCATGCGGTGTCTTCAAATCAGGAAGCGCTCGTGTGGGTATGCGGTTGCGAATCCATACATGGTGGCGAACGGCTTCTGCCCAGAGATTCTTTGGCAAGCCAGCTGCATCCATCATTGCTCGAGCGCCTTCGACGTGGGTACGATTTGCTCGTTCGGCTCCGCCATTAGAAGCAGGAGAGTCATGGACAGTGAGGTGGCGGATAGTTCCGGAGTTTTCGAGGTGTTCGGTGAACTTGTTACTCATGAATTCCCCTCCTCGATCACAACCAAAAATTTGGATCGGAATTGGTCTCCCCCTCTGAACCTTAACCCATGCCTCGTACTTCTTATAGTCAGCGAAGGACTCGGACTTCTGCCTCAAGAAGTAAACTTTCTCCTCGTGGCTATGCAGGTCCTGGAAAAGCAAATAATATCGCTTCCTCTCTATCGACTCGACTGAGGCTGGTCCCCAGACATCAGCTACGACTTTATCGCCATATGCCTTGTACTCGGTCTTGCTCTCCTTCGGGAATGGTTTATGTGTAGCCTTTGCTTTAATGCAGGCCTCACAGAACTCAGGCTTTGAGTTCAGATCCAGGTTAATCCCAGTAACCATCCCCTTTTCCACCATCCTCCGTAAGTCGTCATGATTAACATGCCCCATTCGACAATGAAGCTCACTGATCGACATCAGTTTCGAGGTGGTGTTCGCAACATGTGCGCTTGGTGAATGTGGAGAGTCACTGACACGGTAGAGCCCTCGAACTTCGGGAATGCGACCAATTATGTTCGACTTTGGGCTTCGAATAATGCAAGAGCCACCTTTGATGAAAAGAGAGTATCCAGCCTTGTCGACGCAGGAGACAGACATCAAGGTGAAAGCCATATGCGGTGAGTAGTATGCGTTCTTCAACGTAATTGGGGTAGGCTTCTGATCCCTGTTCGGTAGCTCAATCTTGAGATCACCTTTGCCAAGCGCACTGAAGGTACGTCCATCTGTGGCTCGTATAGGCTCAGGTTTGATTTCCTGATAATTTAGGAATCTCGAACGATCGGGTGAGAAATGTTGACTGGCACCACTATCAAGGATAGTTCCATTAGATCGGGAGGCAGTGTGAGCTTCGGATTGAAAATTGGAGGTGCAGATGAGAGCCGTAGGGTCATCGGGAGTGGTATATGCAAACATGGCAAAATTTTCGGACTCATCATCTTCCGATTCCTTCTCTGCAACATTAGCACTTGCTGATCCACCCCTCTTCTTCCACCATTCAGGCGCCTGGCCTTCTTTGCCTCCACCTTTCACCCAGCACTGATCCTTCATGTGCCCCTTTCTCTTGCAGTTTGAATTTGTGCAGAGAATGTTGTTCCTGTCATTCCTCTTTGAATTATCCTTCCCCTTTCCATCTTTGGCTCTCATCGTAGCTGCCATCATCGCGGCATTGGACTTATTGATATTGTCCTCGATTTCGATGGAATTCGCCTCTTCGGTGAGATGCCAGATAACATCGGATGAAGTGAGTTTCTTCCCCGTTTGATGAGCAGTGGCACTCAGGGTGGTGAATAAGGTTTGGAAGGTGGGCACGAGTGAGAGTGAGGTGCGAAGATATGATACAAAGGACTCATCGGATACTGGGGAATTCATCTCAGCCAGCCTTTCTCTAATTTCGGTCATCTTTGCAATGTGTTTCCTCATGCTCTGCCCCTCTGCGTATCGAGCATTTTGAAGTTGAGTGAGGAGGTTCGTCTCGTACAAGCTGCCTTTATCAGCATGGATTGAGATCACTTTCTTCCACACAGCTGCAGCATTGGCCTCATTCTTGACTTGGAGGAACGTGGACCTGTCAATGGACCTGTAAATGACCTCGCGAACGGCTGCTTGCATTTGATCATAGCTATCTTGATCTTGTTCATGCTTCTTGAGCTCATCATCGGTCAACGGGGCTGTTGTGTGACATTTGTAAAAAGTCCCGTTACGATCATCAAGCTCTTCCGGCTTTCGCGCGGTACCCTGAACATGTCGTCAAAGTCCCTTCGAGGTGATGTAGTTTAAAATCCGCTCGGAGTATGTTGCCCAGTTTGCACTGTCTCCCCGAAGTTTGGGAAGAGATAAAACTTGGCTGTTGGATGTAGATGACATGTCGGATATATCTTCAGGGCCCATAACCTCTCGCAGTTGCAGGGGTACCGGAACGAGAAGCTAGAAACAAATGGGTAGAACCTCAGTGGTGGTTAAACACTATATTGTGTAGTAAGTACCTAGAAACAAATAGGTAGACTACTATGGATAAGTAAGGTTATAACAAAGTAAGATAGAACGGGACTTACACCTCAGTGGTGGTTAAACACTGAGGTGGTATGATACCGGATAGATGGAATTATAGAAACTGTTATGTAAGCTGTAACGGGTATGCACATGTGCTCGACAGGTCAGTGGGGATCACAACACTCTCCCCCCTTTAGCTTCACCCAAGGTGAAGGTAACAAAAGGAAAGAAAGAAACCTTGTGAGTACAACTTGAAGGTAAAATCATAAACAGAACTGAGTAATGCCCTGGGAACTCAGTGGTGTGGATGTTGGCACCACTTGGCCCTGCAAGTCCACTTTGAAATCTTTCTGACATGTGACTTGATTGTTGACTTGATTGATCCATCATGTGAGTTGAATCACATATTTTATGTTGACACCAAGTCAATGTTCTTGCCCCCAACCTCCAACAAGGGCTGTGGTGTTGTACGCCAGTCTGACACACATCTTGGCAATGCATGTCCATGTTGTTGAACATCCCTTTTGGGAAATTGCATATGTGACTCACCTTGGTCTCAAGGTGATACTTTTTGCACACCAGGCATTCTCGCTTGGTGTTCCCAGGGATGGGGCAGGTGGATACTCACATCCAACCTGTTCAAACATTCATGGGCAACTATGCTGTGATGGCATAGTTCTGGGTTTTCAGATTGTAGCTGTGCAGGTAGTGTTCAAAGGCCTGGTTGGGTGGACCAAAAAAAAGACTGAAACCCAACCAAACCCAACCAATTGCAACTGGACTGTCAGTTGTGGTTGCTTGGTTTGGGAGTCAGTTGGGTTGCCAGTTGCCTCACTTAGAAAATATTTAAAAACTAATCAAAGACTGGTCACAATCAGTTGTGACTGGTCTTTTCACTGTATATAAATGTATACTATATGTACAGTTAAGGCTACATATATATAGCAAAAAAGAACTAATATGACTACTAATTATAACTACTTATTAGTGAAGTGGGGGGCACACGATGAAAGTACTCATTTGGTGGGTGCTTGTATACCCTTGGAAGCACATGGACCATGTGATCACATTTGTGTGCCCAAAAAACAAAAGTGGTACCACTTACTAGACAACTTCCCATGACCATGACTACAACAAATGAAGTCCACATCACCACCCACCACCTTGATGACTGTCAACTACACAAATGAATGAACACAAAGAAGGTGGCCCAAACAATGCTAGCCAGTTGTTTGGGCCATATGGCAAGTTTTCTTTATTAATGTAATAATTTTACTAAGCTTTTCAGTTTGTTGTGTTATGATAATGACAGCTACCACACACAGACCCAATGCCACTGTTGCAAGCCTCTGCTTGCAAGGTGGCAGCAGGTTGTATTTCCAGAAGGATTCTGGGTTTGGCAACCTACACTAGACTTAAGGTGGACTGGAAAGACAGGATCAAGTTATCTTTGTTGCATGGAAGTGGGAACCATAAGCTACAGTAAATGGGGGATAATAAACTACTGTACCTTTGTTGCACGGAAGTGGGAATGAAGGCTAGGAAAAATAGGATGTACATAATATATCTGAAAAGATGGCCTGTCAGCAAGAGGCCGCATCAGGCATAGTGACTGAATTAGTAGGCACCACATCAGTGGAGCAATATTGGAACTGATGTGCATGTGTGCAAAGTGTGGAGTCATCATCATCGTCAGTGGTAATTGTTGAGGGAGGTCACATGATTGTGTGACTGCAGGCAGGCCCAGGTAAGTATCAGAAAGGTTTGTGGCACCTCTCTTTCATGTGTTGTCATTGAGAAATGAGTGAGTGTTGTTGTTGTTGTATAGATATGTGTGAGTGCAGGTGACTGCAGGCGAGGGCATCAGTGATGTGTTATGTCAGCATTTTGATGGTGGGCAACTGCAGGCGAGTGTTGGCGAGTATATGCAGGTCTCAGTGTTGGTAGATGTCATGAGTCTGTGTTGGGGCAGACTTACACTCCTCCCCACTTGAAAAAAATTGTGTGGGTCTTAGACCTCTGTCCCGTTTTCATCTTCCTACCAGTCAAGGGCATCTGTATCAGCCATTTCTGAGCTGGGGCACCACTTGTCATGTTCCTTCCCATCTTCTTCATAACAGACAAGGTATTGTACACCCCTGCCATGTTGGCATGCATCCACAATTTTGTCCATGTACCACTCCTCTGTGCTGTCTTCAGTGACAATTGGCCTCAGTTGGGCAGGCTCCTAGTCTGGGAAGAGGAGTGGGTCATTGGGGACATATCATTTTAGGAGGTGTGCATGGAAGCTAGGGAAGGTGTTGGTGTTGTTGGGAAGTTTGAGGGTGTATTCTGAGTGTTCAGGGAAGGTGTGTGTGACCATGTAGGGGTTGTTGTGTTGCGGCATGAATTTGGCAACTTGTGTTTTGCCTTTGCATTTGTAATTGCAGTGGTGATTGTCAATGGAGAGCATGACAAGGTCACCGACCTTGTAGACATCCTCTGGTGCCCGGTGTTCATTGGCGGATTTTGGCTGTGAGTAGGTTGTCCTGCGCCTCTTGGACATCTAGGTGGATGTGTGTAATGATGTCGTGTGCAGTGATCTGCTCAGTGGTCACATTCTCATTGAGGGGTGCAATGGGGGGAATGATGCATGGAGATTGGCCAGTGTTGAGTTGGAAACAAGAGAAGCCAGTGGATGCATTCATGGTGTTCATGATGGCAAAGTGTACATGGGGGAGTTTGGCTAGCCAGCCCTTCTGGTTGTTGTTGATATGGTACCAAATGGCTTGGTTCATGGTTTTGTTTGTCTGTTCACTGCTGCCATCGGTTTCAGGGTGATAGGATGTCGACATTTTTAGTTTGACACTGGTGAGCTTGTGGAGTGTGGTCCAGAGGTCGGTGGTGAAGCATGCATCTCTGTCAGAGATGAGGTGTAACATGAGACCATTTTCACAGTACCATTCATTGAAGAGCACTACAGCAACCTGGGCAGCAGTGTATGAGGAGTGAATACCAGTGACGTGTATATCAGCACCAAGGAGGTCCATCATGGTCAGGATGGTGTCCTTTCCATTCTCCTCTGGTAGTGGGCCGATGACATCCAGGGCAATGGTGTCAATGTGGTCATCAGGTACTGGTAGTGGATGCAAAGGACCAGTGGGTTTTGTGGTCTGGTTTTGTTTCTCTGGCACTCAGTGCACAATGGGATGTATGCATTTTCCAAGTCCCAGCACATGTTTGGCCAGTAATAGGAGCCATGGAGGGATTCATAGCTTTTATCAAAGCCAAAATGGCCCAAGGTGTCATGCACCAGATTGTAAAGTAGTTCATGGACTTTGAGATCTTGTGGGATCACAAGTTGGTGGCTGACATAGAGGAGCTTATCAGTAAGGGTTGCCCCTTATGCTCCCCATGTCAATGTCCTTCATAAGTTGTTTGGTGAAGGAATCAGTCTCATAGCCAGTGATAATAGCATCAAGAAGTGACTGATCTGTGGCAATGTTTAATATGCCACCAGCTGGCATTTTGGGCACATTGTGTGTGTAGGCAATTGCCAAATGGTGAGGCATGCATCTAGTATAGCATCAGGCATGCAGGATAGGGTATCTGCAGCAGTGTTTTCTTTGCCACAGATGTATGTGATATTGTAGTCAAAGTCAGCCATGTACATTGACCATCTCATTTGTTGTCTTGACATCTCCTTCTGTGATTGGAAGTATTCAAGAGTTCAGTGGTCGGTGAAGACTTCAAAATGGGCGCTGAGTGGGTGAGATTGCCATTTCTTAAATGCCTTGACTATGGAAAGTAATTCTTTCTCATGGACTGGGTAATTTTTCTTGGCATGATTGAGTTGGTATGAGTTGTAGGCAACTGGCCAGGCAGTTTCCCAGGTTGCACCAAAACTCAGAACAGTGCCAGTGCGGCAGTCACTGGCATCAGTGGTGACATAAATGTTGGTCGCCTTGTCATTGTAATTAATTATGGTGAGACAGTCAGTGCTGAAAACCAGGTCTTTGATGTGCTCAAAGGTGGCCTGGTGTTCAGTGGTCCATGGGGGAAATTCCCAGTTGCATTACTTGGTGGTGAGTGGCGATGTACCTGGTTAATCCTAGGAATCCCCTGACATTGGTGGCAGTTGTTGGTTGTGGCCAGGAGGCAATGCAATCAGTTTTATAGGGATCAGGTTTGATGCCTGATCCAGAGATGATGTGGCCAAGAAAACATAACTCAGAGGCAAAGAGGTTGGATTTTGCCTGGTTGCAATATATGCTGGATTTTTGGAGGGCCTCAAGAACTGCAGCGCAATTTTGTTCATGTTCCTCCACAGTTTGTGACCATATAATGATGTCATCAAGGTACACATGACAAATCTTGCCAATGAGTTCCCAGAGTGCATCAATCATTTGGCGCTGATGCATGGCAGGTGCATTGCATCCACCCTGTGGCATGACAGTCCATTCATAGAGTCCCCATGGCATTCTTACAGCAGTGAGGTGAATGTCATCAGGGTGTACTTGGGTCTGGAAGAAGGAGTTGGTCATGTCCATCTTGCCAAATACTTTTCCCTTTCCACAATTGGTGAGTATATCATCTATGCAGGGTAGAGGGAAGTTGTCTTATACAGTATTACTGTTGAGTGCCCAGTAGTCATTCACCCACTGGGGGTCGACTGTTAAGTCAGGTATGCTGGCTATGTATTTTGGCACACAGAACACGGGTGAGGCAAATTCTGAGGAAGATGGTCTTATCTGGCCTGCCTTCAAGTGGTCATCTAGCAGTCATTTCCAAGGTTTGTGGTATTTCTTTGGTGCTGCATATCCCTTCCCATTATTGATCTTGGTGGGGTCTTTGAGCTGAATTTGGTGAAACATGTGGCCAGGGATGTCTTCAGTACTATCAGGGAGGTGAAGTGGGAAATGGTCTGTGAATTTGAGTTTCATCTTGGCATCTTTCTCCTTGAGGAGTTCTTGGAATGCTAGGCCCTCAATGCAATCTCACATGGCAGACATGATTGGTCTGGGCAGTAAGCAGCCAGTGAGCGCTGGTGTTCCAGAGTTTTTGAGAGTGGGTGGTTTTGGAGTCTGAATTTTTCTTGGTGTCAGTGGAGGTATAATTCATTGTTTGCCTTGGGGC